>JAFMOC010001200.1:0-27500 GCA_019802505.1 Corydoras sp. C115
CAAGAGAATGAGCGTTTAGGGCCTTAAAGCCAGCACTTTGAGGTTCGCCCTGATGTCTGGGCCCGGGCCCCCCGGGAAGCCCCCGGACAGGTTGCTGGGTCTCTAGGGGGGGTAGGATTCCACGGTCTGACTGGGATCCCCAAAACCAGACCCTTTTTTAGAAACCGGGGCTCTCAGGGGTGGTCACTAGTGGGGAAAAACCGATTGGACACGGGGGGCCAAAGAGTGTGCTCAGTTTTCGTGTCGTGCCTGGTCGTCACCCCTGCCCTGCTGCAGGGCTCTAAGCCGGAGATTTAGGCCCTGATCCTGTGGCATTCGGGCTGGTAATGGTCCTGACACATCTTCTCAAACAGACCCTGTTCTAAAACCCGAATGCGCTCTTCTAGCACAAAATTTTCTCCGTCAACTAAAAACTAGGTACATTCTCACAGACTAAATTATCATTAATGACGGAGGGAAGACTGTCTATACATCTGCATGGGGGCACCAACCAAGGGGAAAGTCCCCATTGAAAAGTTTATATATAAATTAAAAAAAACTTCTTCGGGTGGGTAGAGAGTGATTTATTTCCGCTTTTTACAGCTGATGTGAAACAAAGCAGCGGCAGCGGGTGAGACCCAAATCTAGTGAATCTGGTGCATTAGCGTCGGATGAGGTTGATCCGAAGGTTCTCCAATGCGGTGTGTGAAATCACGTTGACCCAAAAAATCCGATCCAAAATCCAAACAGTTAATCCGGCGTCGCAGACAGGGATGACCTTTTAAAATATGGGCAAATATTTATAAACGACGCTGAAAATAAATGCAGCGGTGTTGGCACAAACGACCGAATAGTAAACGAAAATGCTACGTTAGCGGCTAAAAAAAGCTAGCAACTACACCGCGATTTGGAGAGAGGGGAGGGACAAAAAAACGGGAAAAAAGCTTGTTTAAATTTCGATGAGGAGCTAAACATCAATAGAATGTGAAAAAAAATTTTTAACTAAAAAATAAATAAATAATAGATAAAACTTTAATTTTGTAGTTTTGCTTAACAGGCTAGACACCCCCCCCCCCCCCCCACGTACGCATCTACACACTGACTGCGTGGCAGGAAGGGGTTTGGGGGCCCCTTTAAGTACTTAATTCGCCCTTTTTTTATTTTTTTGAAAAAGGAAAAAAAAAAGAAAAAGAAAAAAATTTTTTTTTTTTGGGGGGGAGAGGGGGGGGGGTAAATTTTTTTTTTTTTAGAATTGTTTTGTTTTTTGATTTTTTTGAGGGGGAAAGGTTTTTTGGGATTTGGGGTGGGGGTTGGGGGTGTTTTGTTTTTTTTTTTTTCCCCGGGATAAATAAATACAGCATTTATAAAGAATTTTTAGTATAAAGTATTTCAATAATTTTTTAAAAATTTTTTAATAATATCAAAAAAGAGACTTGTAAAACATTGTTATAAAATTTCAATGTTGCTTTATATACATATGATATGACTAAATGTCAAAATTATTATGTGACATTCTTTTTGTCTAAAATCTCTCTAAGTTTTTAAGGCCAAAAAATGTAAATGGGTGGCGGTCAAGGCCCCAACGAAAGGTATCTCACCGCCCACGGAGAATTCCGGTCTCTTTTTGGAGGCGGGGTTTTCAATCCCATTTTCTGACAAATTCTTTTTTTGACCCATTATTCACTTTTTGATTATTTAAAACCCCAACATCACATATTATATATATTTACCTGATTTTTTAAATAAGAAAAATGGTCCTCAATAAGCCGAGAGCACCCTCTGGCGGCGATAAAAAAACACCAAAACGGGTAAAACTGAACGAAAACTTTTTAACAGATAAAATGGATGTTTTGTTTCAGACGGACGTTGTCAAAATTAATGGGTTAAAGGTAAAAATTGGGTTCTTTTCACTCCCTGCAGAATTTAAAACCCCTAAAAAAGGTAACCCGGAACAATCCCTTTAAATTGTTTAATTTATATAGGGGAAAATAGGAAATTTTTTAAAAGTTTACCAAAATTTTACTCAAAAAAAGAAAAAAACGTAAAAAAAAATCTGGTTTACTTTTTTACACTTGTTTTAGTCGTGTTTTGTTTTATTGCCCGGGGGGAATGTCAAATCCATTGTTTGGAACAAAGTGCACTTCAAAGGGATTATACTGACCCTAAAGGGCGCATTCGTAGTGTACGTTTCGCGATTTGGTACACCACCCTCATTCGAATAAAAAACCCCTTTCCCCGTGAAAAAATATATAAAACATATTTTGGGAATTATTTATTTTATTTCATTCATTCATTAAACTCCCCCTTTAAAAACCCCTATTTTTGGGTTCCCCCGGTGGGGGGTTCCCCCTTCCCCTCCGGGGGAGAACGTTTCGGGCGCCCGGAGCCCCGGAGATAAACCCCCCCCCGGGCCGGGCGCCAATCCCCTCGCCCGGCCCCACCTACACTCCACAGACCCCACTCTAATTGGGCCCAATTTTTTAGAATTTAATTAACTTGAAACCATGTTTTTTGGGCGTGGGAGGGAAAAACCGGGGGGAAACCTGGGGGAAAACCCCCCTCAGACGGGGAAAATGGAAACTCCACCCCCCGATGGGGATTCGAAAACCCCGGGAAAACCCTAGCGTGAGAAGGCCGGGGAACGTGCTAAACCCAAATAAAGGGCCCCCGTGCCGCCCCCTTTGTATTAAATGAAAAAAAATTAACCCTACATTTAAAAAATGTTTAAAAAAAATGTCTTATATTGTGATTAGTGGGAAAATGTTTGGGTTTTTAAAACATCAGAAAGTGAAAATGGGTCTTTTCCTTCCCTGCCCGGGCTGTTTCTTTACTGTTGTCAGTTAAATCAATTTTTTTCAAAGCTGCAGGAAAAAATTTTTAAAATTTAAATTTGGTTTATTTTTTTTTTCAAGTGGGTTTGAACTCAACCTCCCAAATGGACACCAAAAAAACCCTCATGGGACCCTGGGGAAAACCCCCAAGGCTTAAACCACGTTAGACTTTCAGTTACCCCGTTTAAAGGGTGTGGTTATAAAATTGCAGGGCCGGGTCATTATATATTTTTTATATAAATATGAGGGGGGGTAAATTTCTTAGTTGAGCAGATAATATGGTTATGTGCATTTTTTTATTTTCTCAGTCATTTAATGCAGAATCCAAGGAGTCTGATTTGCTCGAGTCTCAAAATAAATATTCTGCACCCCATCTACTGAAATATAGTTCCTTACCTTACTAGATTTCTCTTAACTTAATTTACGATTAAGATTATGGAGAAAGAGGATAGTAATAGTCCTAGAGGTTCGGTTTTATTTGCAGGGTATGGATATACTTGCTTAGAGTGTGAAGGTCCGCTGGAGCCTGTTCCTCAAAATGACGTGGAAAGCGGCGCTACCGTCTTAGATATAGTCCGTGGCTTGGCTTATTTTTGCTCTTTATAATATCAGGATCGCTTAGCTACTATAAAATGAGGTGCTAGAATTCTAACTTTTCTCCATCTAGCTAGTCCGTGACTGTAATTCATCCAAAGATTTTTGCATTAGTCGACATCTGAATCCGTCATAGATCTTATGCCGTCTACTAGTCGGACTTTGGGCTGAAGTCGACATTTCAGATTAAGTATTCATGATCGTTCACAAGATGTGAGCGATTGATATAAGCCGTGATAGGTTATTAAAAAAGCATATTTTCCTTTTATATTCTACTTGTTAGTTCTAGAGGGCACCGTAAGTATCGGTTATCTCCCGTTCTAAGATGCTTTATTTCCGTACTTCAAAGTGACTTAAAAACGGTCCTAGGAGAAGTAGTACCTTACAAATACATCTAAAATACATAGCGCTATGCATTTTAATATTGACAAAAGGCTTATATACGTAGCTATATAACGTAATAGACAAAGACACTTTCGGAATAGATACAAAAACTAAAACAACTGCCTTAGCCATGCAGCCTCCATGATAGGACATACCCTCCCTGTGGTCAAAAAGTGGCTACATTGTCGCACTATGACAAGGTTTGATAGCTCTGCACGATAGGATTATACTCAGGAATGATACGCACAATCGCTGCTCAATATCAGCGAATAGATTGGCAGCTATACACGCCGCTACTCATTAACTCAATCTTAAAGCTTGCAAAATAAGCAACCTGCTTGATGCGAGGACACTCAAAATCAATGTGATGATAATGCATGAGAATAGACAACAATGTAGGTATTGGCTAACTACACATACTCGACACCGCTGACTGCTACGTTATACCATAACGTTATCTCTAATTATGATTACTATAGAAAAGCAGTTGCAGCGTTAGCTTTAAATCAATTTAAAATAAATAGCTTATTATATTATAGTCTCACGGAAGAAACCATAAAAAATGAGTTTCCCAGAATTGTGCTATGAATGCATAACTGTAACAAAACAACTCAAGGAATTCTAAACCAGCTACATCGAGGACATGTAGCATCATGTGCGTAGGTAGCGGCTTGCTTTGCGATGTACAGAGTGTGCCCTAGGGTCAATCCCCTATGGCATCTTCATACAGAAAAGAACTAAATACTTTATACCGGTGTCTGACTCGATCTTAGGTCATGATATATCAAATGCTTCCTGCTCATGACATGGCTAAATGCGTCATGCAAACTGAAGGACAAGGTAAAAAATCATTACTTCACCAACTAAGACCACAGCGATCATTAAACGTCCATAACTCTACTGAACCCCTACCCCCACCCACCAACATAAAAATAGTAAACATTAAAGTAATCAATCATCTAAAGAGAGAGTTAACTCAGAAAAAAGTATAAGCATTGAGTATAAACGCTATAAGCGTTAGCAATACCCCCAAAAACGACGATAACTCATTTCGGCTGACTTGCGTAGCCTTATAGATGATTCTTACATCACTGATGCCTGTAATGACTCTCAGTCACTGACTTGTGGTTCTCCTATCTCATATTCAAAATAGTAGCAATTAATTACTAATAGATGCTCTTCAAACGGAGAGTAAGCAGAAGTTGTGAGATGAGCAGTATAAGGCACTGGATTAAGGCTCCAGTTTCTTTGAAAAATGACAACAGTTTTTTGACAAATAGTGCTCTCAAATAGTGTTTTCGGTGTGAGCTAGTATCCATCCATTATCTTCCTCTTTATCCTCTACTAGGGTCGCTTGATCTATGTTTTTGGACTGTGGGAGGAAACTGGAGAACCCGGAGGAAAGCCACGTGGACACGGGGAGAACATGGAAACTCCACCCAGATTGGGATTCGAACCGGGAATCCCTAGCGCTGAGAGGTGAGCTAGTATGAAAGACTAAAGTTTTCAGGGTCTCTAAAAGAAAAATAAATGCAACCGCTGCCAACAGGAACTTATCTCTTGTGGCTGAGATTTTATCTTTGATGAAACTTTTAATGTGAAAGTATCTTTTTGTGTGGGCGGCACGGTGGCTTAGTTGTTTGGCATGTTCGCCTCTCAGCACTATGGATTCCCGGTTCGAATCCCCATCTGAGTGGAGTTTCCATGTTCTCCCTGTGTCTGCGTGGGTTTTCTCCGGGTTCTCCGGTTTCCTCCCACAGTCCAAAAACATGGATCAAGTCAATTGAGTTCTCCAAATTGCCCCATAGAGTGTGTTTGTGTGCATATCTGTGTGTGTGAGTGTGTGCCCAGTGATAGATTGGCGCCCTGTCATGGGTGTATCTGCCCAGCGCCCGAAACATTCTCCCCTGGATGGGCATGGGGAACCCCCCCCCCCTCGGCCCTAATATAGGATAAAGCAGGAGATAATGAATGAATGAATGAATGAGCATCTTTGTGTTTTAATAGAGCCCTTAAAAGCACTGTGTTTAATTAAAGAAAATGTTTTAACATTTTTCAACAGGTTTTCATTTTTCATTATTTTAAAGAAAACACAATCACATTAGAGTAATAGTTTTTAGATCAATCAACTAATCGAAAAAAAGAATCATGAATTTCATGGATTATCAAATTTGATTGACAATCATAGACTTGAAATCTGTTTTGCATTCTCCTAACTCTCCTAATAAACAATATCTTCACTTTATATCCCACAATAAAACCAATTTAACTAGTGTTTAACTAGTAATTTAATAAAGTACTAATAAACAGTTTCCTTTAAAGTCCTAGTATTGGAGTTTTTTGTCCTGATACTACGGTCCTGTAACTGCTGCCTCCAGTGATGCAGTTGTATAGTATCAGCTTTAACAGCAAAGTTAATACTTGATATGAGATGAAATTGAATCCCAGTGAAGTTAATGGAAGACAGAGTGATATGTACAGAGCACTCAGTTTTATAGAATAATATACGGTCCACTCATTTAAATCAGTCCCTCCTCTCACTACAAACTAAAAGTTTAACTCCAGCTGTTTCAGTGCACTGTTGAACTCCATCACACAATATCAGTGACAGAAGTTACCACTACCATCAGAACATGCTTCAACTTATTGTCTCAGAGCTGCTTTATAAAACCTGCATGAAAAGGGGCCTGCATGTGAAAGTTAGGGTGAATTGTTTACAAGTTACCACTACCATCAGAACATGCTTCAACTTGTTCAAAGCTGCTTTATAAAAAACCTTGTTGTTAATTCAAAGATTTTTGTTTAATTCATTTATAACAGTCAGGATAGGTGAATTGTTTAAGAGCTACTGAAGTCACGATGGGCATTAGTGACATAAGAATCTGAAAAAAAATATGTTTGCTTTCTTTGGCTGGGTGTTTTAACCTTAAACTCATCTCTTTTAAAGGAAATGAACAAAAGCTTTGAGTGGCAGCGGTGGGATTTGAACCCACGCCTCTGAAGAGACTGGAGCCTTAATTTAATGTTTTAAATGACATTAAAAATGACCTGTTTTGATTTGAATCCACTCCTCCAAAGGGACTGGAACCTAAATCCAGGGCTTTATAATCGCTCAGTCACGCTAGCAACTATTGCAAAGACTTTTTTTAATCAGGTAAATACCAACAAGACATGGAAATTGGAGAAAATAAATAAGATGCATAAGGGCCACTCCAAACTAGAGCAGTCATCCTTTTAAAGGAACATACAAGAGCTTAAAGTGTCAGCAGTCATAATTATTTTTATGTTAAGTTAAATAAACAGCCCTGGATTATCTTGTAAAAATGTTTAGCCTTGCTCACTGTTAATATTCATCTGTATATTTTATAATGAATTTACAATAATGTTCTACAACATTTACATGTTACACAAATTGATGCGAATGTGAAGTGGTCAGAGTGTGCATTATTGTTAATAATGTCATGGCTGAACAAGCAGCTCAGCCAATTAGATTTAAGGACCAGAACTACACATTTTTTTAAAAAAGAGATAAATGAATAAAACCTTCAGAACCAGCATTAAAGATTCAAACCTTCTGAAGGAGATAATGGGGTTTGAACCTAGGACCTCTTACATGCAAAGCAAGGACTCTGCCACTGAGCTACATCCCCATGTGCTGGTTCACATACAGAGTTATTTTGTTACATGAGCTTCATGTACAATTTGAACCCCTTTTTATGGTTTCTTCCTGAAAGATTGTGTGAATCAATCAGAGAGAATAAACAAGACATTTAAATAGATCTACAGTTCTTATATTAGTTTACTATATAGGGTGTAAAACACAGGACATAAAGCTGCATTTTGTGCACTTCATTATAAATATGGTTTTGTTTATCCAGTTCAAACTTTCTCTTCTTTGTATAACTAAGTGATGTAAATGCACATCTGTACCTACTGCTATCTTGTGGTGAAAACTGCCAACATCTCACGTTTACATTTTTATCATCAAATTTACATAAATAAAGAAACTACATGTAATAAAATGTGCACAGTGTAATTTGAGGGACAGTTGATTATATAAACTTATGAAACACATAAAAATCAATTTAATCTAATGATCTACTGCCCCAAAGAAAAACACTTACATGAATTGTATCTGATTTCTGATTTTTTTTTTTTTTTTTTTAAAGCATAATCTCATTTTGAAGATATATAATTTGTAGCTCCGATCACTTCAAAATACCCCAACAAATAGCACTTACTTCAGCAAGAAAAACAGGTTAGAGCTAGACTATGCTACATAGCTACACTATGGTAGAATCCTTTTTAAAAATAGCAGAACAGGTGGAACACACACAGGTTTTTTCTGTGTGGAGTCTGAGTGTTCTGCCTGTGCACTAGTTTTTCAGTTCTATGTTCACATCTAAAGACATTCTGACACTAAACTGTTCTATTCTATGAGAATATTCTTCTTCTCTGTTCCCTGACCAGGAATTGAACCCAGGCCTCAGCGGTGATAGCACCTAATCCTAAACACTAGACCACTGGGGAGCTATACGGTGTGTGTTTTTGTTTTACGTTCATGTAGATACTTATTAAGTATGTGGACAAACAAATGGGCTTCAGTCTTATTTAATGTGCATCTATATGGCGTGTGCAGATTAGAGCATGAGGATATGAACTCAGATGTGTACTTAAATATGAATGTACATAAAATGACTGATGAGTGTAACTTTTACATTTTGCTGATACTGAAATGATTTGAATGTCATTTTTTCACTTTTTTATACTCTTAAGTTGGGATTGATGGACCTGTGTGTAATTCATTGTTTGCATAAATGGTTTTAGCTAATGGTAAACCAAGAAAATGTTTACTAGTGCCACATGTGAGGCTTGAATTCAAGAGCTTCAGATTAAGAGACTGATGCACTACCTACTACACTAATAATAATTAGACTTACAGCCTTTTTGAGGATTGATGGTCCTGTGTATACATCATTGTTAGCATTATGGGTGTTGGCCCAAAAAAAAAGTGCCCAGTGTGAGGATCGAACTCACGGCCTTCAGATTATGAGACTGACGCGCTACCTACTGCGCTAACTAGGCTTAGATGCACAGACTTTCTGAGGATTCATGGTCCTGTGTACAGTACTGTATACCTCATTGTTAGCATTAAGAGTGTTAGCTAAAAACATTTTTTAAAAATTGTGCCTCATGCAAGGATCAAACTAACAATTTTCAGATTACGAGACTGAGTTAATACCTACTGTGCTGATGAACCTTAGCGTTATAAACTTTTAGGGAATCGATGAATTACCTGCATGTACCTTATTACTAGCATTAAGGGTATTAGCCAAAACCGAAAAGAAAACAAATTTGTGCCCAGTGTAAGAACCAAACTTATTACCTTCAGATTACATGACTGATGTGCTATCTACTGCGCTAATGCCTTACGCCGACAGAGTTTTTGGGAAGAACGTTCCACCATTTTTGCAGTGGTGAACGCCCACGGAGTGAGAATTAGCTCCTCGGTGCACGTGGAATTTAAAGCCAGACGGCAATCCTCCGCACTGCCAGCGAAGTGAACGAGTCTCGGTCGGAGTTGTATTTGAAAAAGATAGAGATGAATTGGTAAGGAAGGGGAAGATCCAGAAATGGTTCTTTATGCTTACCTCAGAGTCAGTAACTTGCTACTGCAATGCGAGCAGCAGCTCATCAGGGAGGGGTAGAGCCAATGAGAGCCGAGTGAGGAAGTGAGGAATGCAGAAGAGTGACATGAGTTCGCTTAGGGCCGCTGCCGTTAAACACTGAGTGGGCTAAGCTCGGGCTGCCAAGATTTTTAGTCTGAAGAGGTCTGATTAAGTGGAAGCTGAGGATACCGGCAAGTCAATAGCACAAGTACAATCACAAGTCCCGAGATAGGCCACTATGGGCTTGACAAGCACGCGTATTGCGGGTAGCATGTTCAGTCAAAAAGCGGTCTGATCTTCCTTATGGTTTGCTAAAGAAGGAATCTACAGCAGGAACGGGCTCAGTTCCGCCGCTTTTATATTACGATATTTACTTGTATACTATGTATATATCTACATGAACTTTATTTTATTTTTTGTTTTTTTTTTATGAACAATTTGCGATCACGTTTAGCTTTTACCCTAAATTAAGAAAAAAGCCTTTACCATGTCTCCTTGAGTGTGAGAGGTCCAGCGCCAGTTCCCCAACAATCGTAATCAGTTTGGCAAGACTGATACGAGCACAGAAAAAAAAGTGTTCAGTTGTTTAGACTTTAAAACACTTTTTGTATCAAACATTTATTTATGAAAAATAAAAAGAAACAGAACACAGTGAATAATCTTATTACATATACTTAAGAAAAAAAGCTTAGAAAAAATATTTTAAAAATCTAATTTCATTAATAGATTTAACTATTTACAATCGTCACAGTATAAGGACAACAAAAATAAACTCTTCTAATAAACATAATATCACCTTCATTAGGCCGCTATAATCATACCCGAATCGTTAAACTATTATCTCATAAGATAGCAGCATACGCTACACTTAAACTAGGCCTCTGCTTGAGTACTCTCAACTCATTTCAACTAGCCTAATCATCTATGGTGAAGAGTATCGTTGTCCTTTAACGGAGGAGGAGCCATACAACAGATTGCCATTGAGATGCAACAGGCTATGTTTAATGTTGAGGCTGTAGAACGCTTAGAGCAGATTTAAGTAGTTATCAAATTAGCGCTATTTGTTATACTGCGGCTTATTGAAAATAGTGATCATTATGCATGATTTAATAATTATGAAAGAGTATTTTATTGTTTAGTTGTCCATATAACTAGTGACGATTCGGTAAATGTAAATCTATTAATGATTAGATTTTTAAAACATAAGTTGATTTATTCTAAACTTTTATTCCTTAATTTTCCCTAGCTGATTATTTACTTAAGTAATATTTGTACAACTAGATTATTAATCACAGATGTATCTGTTTCTTGGTATTTATTGATCAAATAAAATGTGCTACAACAAAGAATGCTTAAGAGTTGAATAATCAAATGAACACTTTGTCTAAACAAAGTGGCTCATACGAGTGCTATGACACCCTAGGCAACGCTGCTCAACACATCCATGAATGAAACGTTAAGGCTTTTTAAGTTATATGGCAGAAGCTTAACGTCGATCATAATTGATTAAAAAGCTAAAATCACCCCTTTTCATGTAGATTATTACAAAATACAAAAAACGCTATATAGAAAAACACCGAAACACCCCTCCGTTCTGCTGTAGTATTCCTTCTTTACACAATAAGGAAGATCAGACTCCTTTGGGGGGACTGGAACATGCTTACCGCAACTGCTTGTTCAAGCCCTAAGTCCTATCTCGGCTTAGTATATGCGCTAACTTTGTCCGGTCATCTCAGCTTCCACAATCAGACCTAGCCAGACCTTGCTTCACGTAATTCTAAAAGACTCCCCGTAACAAATTTCGGCAGCGAGGAATAACTTAGTTCATTTAGCCACTACAGTGTTTTAATAACAGCCAAGCGAATCTAATGTCACGTCCATTACTCAACTCCCTCCATTGTGCTCTCCTAGCAGCTGCTCGAGCATTCAGTATCAAAGATTACTGACTCTTGGCATAAAGAACGCATTATACTTGGATCCTATCCCCATTGGGGGCTAACCATTCACTCCTATACTTTGTCAAATATACACATCCAGTACTCGTGTCACGTTTCGCTCCAGTTAGATGATTTAGCCGTACTAGGCGATTCCATCGTCACCGAGGAGCTAAATTCTCACTATCCGTGGCGATTCAACTTGTCACTGGCAAATGATAGTGCACGTACGTTCTTCCCACTGCTAGTCCGTAAGGCAGAATCCACTAAACAATAGACACTCCTAATTATTAACACTTATATAACTCTAAGGCTTATTGTCAGGCGCAGTAGATAGCTACATCATGTCTCTGTAATCTCGAAGGTTAACTAAGATTGGTTCTCTGACATTCTGGGCTCACACAATTTGTTATAACTTTTCGGTTTTGGCTGGTATACCCCTTTTGAGAATCCTGCTTATGGGCTTAGTAAATAAGGTACATGATGGTCAGGCTAATAGCATCATGATTCGCCTAAGAAGTTATCATAACGCTAATGGTGCATCAGCACAGGTAGGTATTATACGTCAGCTCTCTGTAAATCACATGAAAATTGTTAGTTTGGAATCCTCGCCACCCCCTCGAGGTATCAATTTTAAAAAATGTTTTAGCTAACACTACTCTCTACTGCTAACAATGAGCGTATAGCAGTACTGTACACAGGGCCGTATGATATCCTCCAGTTAAAGTTCTCGTGACATACCTATACGGCCTAGTTAGCGTAAAAAAACTGCGGAGACAAAAAAAAAACAAACCTGGTAGTGGCGTCAGTCTGCGTGAATCTGAAGGCGCGCGTAGAGTTCCGAATCCTCTATACCTGGACTACATTTATTTTGACTGCCAACCCCAATCGAAGTGCTAAACATCTGAATGTATACAGCAGGCACTCATGCAATCCCTGGCAAAAAGGCTCAGTAAGTCTTAATTATTATTAGTATGAGTATGTAGTGGTGCGATTTCAGTGTCTGCTCTTAACTTCTATACTGACAGTGGGTCTTCATTGAATTCAAGTGGCTCACATGTAAGTGCAGCTGATATAAGACATTTTCTGCTTGGGTCTTACCATTAGACCCTGAAATACCTCATCTCTATGGTCCATGAACACATCGATTATTACCTACATCGAGGTGCGGGCCATTCAGAATGCCCCAATCTATAAAATGAGTATAATAAAAGTGTAGGAAAATGAAAAGTGAAAAGGAACTGATACATTCAAAATCACTTATCAGTTTATGCAGCAAAAATGCCTAAAGACGATACACTCTCTATCTAGATCATTTTCATCCGCTCACATTCATTTTTTAAGTAACACATACTAGCACTGTTCAATAATCTACTCTATGCCTCATAATCTGCTGACACACGCCATATATATGCTACATTAAATAATACCTGAAGCCCATTTGCCTTATGGCATCCACTATACTTGAAGTTAAGTTATCTACACTGAACGTACTAGACAACAAAAATAATAGCCACAGTATGAGCTTCCTCAGTGGTCTAGTAGTTTAGGTATTATGGTACGCTATCTCACCGCATGAGGCCTGGGTGTCAATATCTTGTCAGGCGACAGAGAAAGAAGAATATTCTTCAGCAGAATAGAATACAGTTTAGTGTCAAGATATCGTCTTAGTTTAAGATGGAACATAATGACTGAAAAAACTAGTGGCACCAAGCAGAACACTCAGACTGCACACCAGAGAAAAACCTGTGTGTGACTTCCCAACATGGTAGATCAAACCTGTTACCTAGCTATTTCTTAAAAATGAGTTCTTACCATAAACGTGCTCTAGCCCACCAATAGTGGGTAGGCTATTTACATAGTCCTCTTCTCTAAACCTGTTTTCTATGCTGAAAGTAAGTGCTATTTGTTGTAGGTATATTAATCAAAAGTGATCTGTATCGGACTACTAGAATTATCATATCTTTCAAATGAGATTATGCGTATTAAACAACATCAAAAAATATAATCACGCGTGAATATTCGGATACCTACACACAGACATGATGGACAATTCTGTATAAGTGTACTTTTCTTTGCTAGTAGAGCAGTAAGATCATTAGGATGTAGATTGATGTTATGAGATTTCTAATGTTGTTCATATGATCATACTAGTGTACCCTAAATCGTATACACTGACAATCGCTACTATAATATTAATTACAGACCAATTGTAGTTCTGCTGAAATAATTATGGTGCTAATTTGTTTTTTGCATGCATATAACAACGATAGTATAACGTAGCAGATGTTGGCAGTTCTATCACATCGCACACAGATAGCGATGTAACATGGATAGCAGATAGCGCTGCAATTCTACATCACCATATAGTATAGTTACGAAGAAGAGGAAAGTTTGAAGAATGGATAAACACAAAACCATATTTATTAATGAATGTGCAACAAAGATGCAGCTTTATGTCCGAAGCCCCCTGATATTTACACCCTTCATATGAGTAAGACATTAATAAGTATATGCCAACTTGCTAGATGCTATTAAGATAAATGTCTCTGTATTAGATTCCTCATCCTGGATCCTGCCATATACACACAATGCTTATACTAGGAGTAAGAAACGCGTGATGTAGATTCAAATAGGGGTAGTTCAAATTGTCAGCATAGATAGCTAATGTAACAAATATAACGTCTTGTATGTAGAACTACGCATCACTAGGGTAGATGATAGGCTCTCAGTGGGCGAGACAACGATCCTTGCTTTGCCATGTTCAGAGGGCTCACTAGAGTTCAGACCCACATTATCATCCTATCAGCAGGGTTTGAATCCTTCATAGCCTAGGTTGCTGAAAGGTTTTATTCATAAAATCTCTTTTTTTTTTTTTTTTAAAATAATAGACATGTAGTTCTGGTGCAGTCACTTTAACTCTATCTAATATGCCTGAGAGCTGCTTTGTATCAAGCTCATGACATTATTAACAATAATGCACACTCTGCACGGCTAGCTTCACATTCGACATCAATTTAGTGTAACATGTAAATGTTGTAGAACATTATTGTAAATTATCATTATAAAAATGATTACGAGATGAATATATTATACATTGAGCTAAGGCTAGAACTATTTATATACAAAGATAATCCTAGAGGATGTTTATTGTAACTTAAACATAAAAATAATTATGACTGATGACTACTTAAGGTTTAGCTCTTGTATGTTGCCTTTAAAACAACGATGAATGCTCCTGCAGTATTGGATGTAGGCGCTTATGCCTATCTTTATTTATTTTCTCAAACAATTTCACCACGTGCTTGATTGGTTATTTGACCCTGCATTCAAATAAAAGTCTTGGCAATAGTTTAGCTAGGTTGTGAATGAGCGATCTATACGAGCCTGGATTTAGGTTTTCAGTCATATTTGGAGGAGTGGCATTCACATCAAAGACACGGTCATTTTTTAATGTGCATTTAAAACAATTAAAGGCATCCAAGTTCCCCTTCTTCAGACGAGACGGCGTCGGAGTTCAAATCCCATCCTAAGCTGCCAACTCGAATGTCGTTGTCTCATCATTATCACACTTTAATAGAGAGAAAGCGTTATACTAGTTAACCAAAATACGAGCCCATTAAGAAAGCATAACATATCTTTTCATGAAGCAGTTCCTTATGTCACGATAAATGCCCCATCGTGACTTCAGTTACGCTCTTAAACAATCTCACCTAATACCTGACTGGATTATAAATGAATTACAATTATAGCAAAAATCTTTGACAAAAACTCCCCTATACTTTCACATGCTCCACCTCAGGTTTTCCATACTAAAGCAGCTCTGAGACAAAAGTTGAAGCATGTTCTGATGGTAGTGGTAACTCTCTGTCACTGATATTGTGTGATGGAGTTCAACAGTGCACTGAAACAGCTGGTGTTAAACTTTTGTTTCTAGTGAGAGGAGGGACTGATTTAAATGAGTGGACAGTTATATATTATTCTATAAAATGAGTGCTCTGTACATATCACTCTGTCTTCCATTAACTTTCACTGGGATTCAATTTCATCTTCCATATACAAGTAACCGAAACTTTGCTGCTGTTAAAAAAAGCTGAATACTATACAACTGCATCACTGGACGGCAGCAGTTACAGGACCGTAAGCTATCAGCGACAAAAAAACTCCAATACTAGGCACTTTAAAGAAACTGTTTATTAGTACTTGTTAATTAATAAATCTTTATTAAATTACTAGTTTAAACACTAGTTAAATTGTTTTATTGTGGGATATAAAGTGAAGATCATTTGTTTATTAGGAGAGTTAGGAGAATGCAAAACAGATTTCAGGTCTATGATTGTCAATACAAATTGATGATAAGTCCATGAGAAATTCATAGATTCTTTTTTTCGATTAGTTGATTGATCTATAAAACTATTACTCTAATGTGATTGTGTTTTCTTTAAAATAATGAAAAATGAAAACCTGTTGAAAAATGTTGAAACATTTTCTTTAATTAAACACAGTGCTTTTAAGGGCTCTATTGAAACACAAAGATGCTCTTTCATTCATTATCTCCCCCTTTATCCTATATTAGGGCCGCGGAGGGGGTTCCCCATGCCCATCCAGGGGAGAATGTTTCGGGCGCTGGGCAGATTCACCCATGACAGGGCGCCAATCTATCACTGGGCACACACTCACACACACAGATATGCACACAAACACACTCTATGGGGCAGAACCCGGAGAATACCCACGCAGAAACAGGGAGAACATGGAAACTCCACCCAGATGGGGATTCGAACCGGGAATCCATAGTGCTGAGAGGCGAACATGCCAAACCACAAAGCCACCGTGCCACCCACACAAAGATGCTTTCACATTAAAAGTTTCATCAAAGATAAAATCTCAGCCACAACAGATAAGTTCCTGTTGGCAGCGGTTGCATTTATTTTTCTTTTAGAAACCCTGAAAACTTTAGTCTTTCATACTAGCTCACCTCTCAGCACTAGGGATTCCCGGTTCAAATCCCAATCTGGTGGAGTTTCCATGTTCTCCCCGTGTTCACGTGGCTTTCCTCCACGTTCTCCGGTTCCTCCCACAGTCCAAAAACATAGATCAAGCGACCCTAGTAGAGGATAAAGAGGAAGATAATGGATGGATACTAGCTCACACCGAAAACACTATTTGAGAGCACTATTTGTCAAAAAACAATTGTCATTTTTTTCAAAGAAACTGGAGCCTTAATCCAGTGCCCTATACTGCCTCTGCCCTCCTAACTAATCTGAAACAAAAACATGAGACAAAAGTGCTCTCAAATAGTCTGGTCTGTGTGAGCTAGGTAGTCCAGAGGGAACAGTAAAAAAATATATGAAGGCCAGTGTGCTAGATGTTTTTTTGTGAAAGTAAAATATTTATCTCACAACTTCCTTTTTAAGGCTCGCTATTATAATATTGTACTATTTTTGAATATAGGAAAGAACCCACCAGTCAGTACAGAGTCATTACAGGCATCAGTGATGTAAGAGCTCTTTAAGCAGTAGTGCAGCCGAAATGAGTTTCCGTTTTTTGGATGTACGCTTTAGCTTTAAACTCATCTTATACGTTTTTTTCTAGTTAACTCTTCTTAATGTTAACTTTTAATGTTTAATATTTAATGTTGGACGTTATGCTGTGGCTTAAGTTGGTGAAAATGATTACCTCGCCTATGCCCCCGTTGCTGACGATCCTGTCACAGAACATTGATAAATGACTAAAAGCGTCAGAACCCGGTATTAAAGATTTAGTCTTTACTGATGAAGATAGGCTGGGGATTGAAGCCCAGGGACCTATTACATGCATTGCAAGCAAGCGCACTCTTTACCACTGAGGGAGCTACTATCCCCATGTGACTGGTGCTTATATCGGAAAGCGAGTAGGTTTTGTTACATTAGCTTCATGGGTCAATTTGAAAACCAAAATAAAAACACAAGTCTTGAAAAAATTTATACTGAAACCCCTCTCCTTTTTTTGTGTCACGGTTCTTCACTGAAATATAATATAAAACATTAATTTTAAATTATTTAACCCACCCCCATTAAACGAGCCCCTCAACTGTTTCTTAAAAATCATAGTAAAGATACGTTTATGGGTATAAAGTAGCTTAGTAAACTAAATTTTCTTCATCATTCATCATATAACTGAGTCCTGACGCACAACATCAAAGGCTTTTAAATGAGTAATGAGTAGGGTGTGAGCTGCAATATTCGCTGGGATGATTCGACGATTCGATTCGGGAGAACCGTATAGTCGACTATAAACCTCATAGTCGAATGTACCATTTTGACAACATGGGGGTGTCCATGGCTGCTGCTAAGCATTAGGTTTTTACATGAAATGTCATTTGTTTTCGGTTATATATATATAGCCTTTTGTCAAATAAAATCATCCTAATTTTTTAGGTTTTTAGGTTTTCTGTTTAGGTTTTTCCTTTGAAAGTGGAAAAAAGTCCAGAACGGGGATCCCATTTACGGTGCTCTAGAAAAACAAGTAAAATATAAAAAAAAAATCTTTTTTAAAAACCACCGCTTATACGCCATCTTGTGGTGAAATTTTAACTTGATTCGACTAACCAGTCGACCTATAGGGTAAAATCTGACGAATCAGATTCGACTATGACAAAATCCTTTGTTGAATACACCCCTAGTAATGAGTAAGGTTAAATTCTAGCCTCTTTTGTGGAACCGAATTTAAGCAAAATAAGCCAGAGTTACTGAGTTTAGCTCACTATGGAAAAGGCTCCAGGTACCTCTCACACTCTAAGCAAGGTATCATACCCTGCAAATAAAACCGCCTCTGGACTATTATTCCTTTTAATAATCTTTAACGTAAATAAGTTAAAATAGTAAAGGTGGAATATTTTCAGGAGGTGCAGAATTTTATTGGACGAGTTTGCGATCTGATAATGAAGAAAAAAAAAAACATAGACATACTATTAACTGTCTAAAGAAATTCCTTATTATTAATAATTACTTAATTGCCTGCCCAGCCAAAATTTAATATCAAGAACCACCACCCATAACCTAGGTAGTCACTCGAAATGTATAACTTAGTGGATAGCAGCCATTAAAAGTAGTCTCCCATGGTACCTCGACCATGAGGGTTGACTGCACGTGTCCATTAGAAGTATTGAAGTATCAAATCACTATCTTACCAGAACATGAACTACCACTTACTCAAAATTCATAAAAAAATGATTCTTCTGCAGCTTTGAAAAGAAGATTAACGACACAGCGAAGAACTAAGACAGCAGGGAAGTGTAAAGACCCATTATTTCACTTATTCTTGATGAATTTAAAACTCCAACATCTCATCAACGTAATCACACAATATAAGCTACATTTAATTAACATATTTTTAATGTAGATTAATTAGTTATTCATTTAATTACCAAAATGGGCGGCACCGGATAGGGCTTACAGTGCAGTTAGCACGTTCGCCTCTCAGCGCTAGGAGATTCCCCGTTCGCAATATCCCCATCTGGGTGG
This sequence comes from Corydoras sp. C115, assembly GCA_019802505.1. Classification (NCBI taxonomy): domain Eukaryota; kingdom Metazoa; phylum Chordata; class Actinopteri; order Siluriformes; family Callichthyidae; genus Corydoras; species Corydoras sp. C115. The sequence goes on from JAFMOC010001200.1 coordinate 18,897, forward strand.
AGTTTCCATGTTCTCCCCCGTAGTCTGCGTAGGGTTTCCTCCAGGTTCTCCGGTTTCCTCCCACAGTCCAAAAACATGATCAGTTAATTGAAATTCTCAAAAATTGCGCCCCATATAGAGTGTGTCTGTGTGAGTGAGTGTGTGGTTTTCACTGTGCCCAGCGATGGATGGGCGCCCTAGGTAACCTGGCGTCTATCTGACCAGCGCCCGAAAACGTGTTCTCCCAGGATGGGCATGGGGAACACCCACCGCCGAACCCTAATAAGAGGATAAAGGGAGATAATCGAATGAATGAATGAATGAACTAATTACAAAATATGTCTAATATTATGCTCTTGCACGAGGAAGCGCTTTTTTATTCGAATGAGGGTGCGTGTACCCAAATCGCGCAACGTACACTACGAATGCCCGCCCTAGGTGTCATGTATAATACACTTTTGAAGTGCACTTTGGTACCAAACATATCGGCATCTGACATTCCGCCACACCGGCAAATGCAAACAAAACACGACTGAAAAGGTAACAAAGTAAACCGATTTTATTTTACAGATTCATTTGGTATAATTTTTGAGTAAACTATTAAACTATTCCTATTTTCCTATATAAATTAAACAATTTAAAGGAGTTAGTTACTCGTTCCCTCTTTTTAGGGTTTTAATTTGCGGGTGAGATGAAAAAAATCAAATTTATCCTTTAATCCATTAAGTTGAAAAACCTCCGTCTAAACAAAAATCCAGTTTATTGTTAAAAAGTTTTCTTTTTTTTTTTACCTCGTTTAGGTGTATTTTTTCGCCGCCGGGGGTGCTCCGGCTTTTTGAGATATTTTTTCTTTTTGAATATCAGTGATATTTTAATATATATATATTTGAGTTGGAGTTAAATAATCAAAAAGTGAAAAAATGGGTCTAATAAAAAAATTGTGTCAGAAGGGGGTTTTAAAACCCACGCCCCCAAAAAAAACCCAGAATCTCACGGGGCGGTGAGATACCTTTGGTCTGGCCCTTGACCGCTCAGCCTTTTTGACATTTTTTGGTCTCTATAAGAACGTAGAGAGATTGAGAAAAAAAAGAAGGTCACATAATAATTTAGAAATTTTGTAGTACATAGTAATATGTATATAATGAACTTTTGAATCTCTATAACAGGTTTTTAAAAAGCCCTTTTTTTTTGATATTTAAAAAAATTTATAAATTATTGAAAAAACTTTATACTAAAAATTGTCTTTAAAACATCGTTTTCACTTTATACCGGAGAATTTTAAAAGTGGCGAATTAAAAGTATTAAAGGGGGCCACCCAGATTTCTGCCCGCAGTCAGGTGTAGATGCGAGGCGCGTCTAGCTCTTTTAAGCTTAACTACAAAATTAAGTTTTATTAGTTTTTTTGTTACTTTTAGTTACTTTTTTTAAATTTCTATTGACTGTTACTCCCTCGTAATAACATAGCATTTATTCCGTTTTTTGTCCCTCTCTACTCCCCAAAATCGGGTGTAGTTGTAGCATTTTACCCGCTAAGCTAGATTTCGCTTACTATTGGGGGGTTTTGCTCCAACACCGCTGCATTTATTACACGCGTCGTTTAAAAATTTTAGCCTATATTATAAAAGTCTTTCCCCTGATCTGCGACGCCGGTTTAACGTTTGGATTTTCGGATCGGATTTTTTTGGACTCACGCTGATCTTCACACCCGCTTTGTGAGAACCTTCGGGACTAACCCCCACCCGACGCAATCACCCAGATTCATAGTTTTGGATCTCCACCAGCTGCTCCCGTGCTTTTTTATATAGCTGAAACAGCGGAAAATAACCTACATCCTACCCCCCCGAAGCAAGTTTTTTTTAAATTTATATTAAATTTTACAATGGCACTTTCCCCTCGGGGTTGGGGCCCCTCAGTGCAGTATGTATAGCAGTTTCCCCCGTCTTTACTGATAATTCAGTCGGGAAAGGTACCCTAGTTCTTAGTCGGGAGGAGAAGATTTCAGTGCTAGAAGAGCGCATTCGGGTTTTTAGAACAGGGTCATGTTGGGAAAAAGATGTGTCAGGGCCCGTTTAGCCAGCCCGAAGCCCAGGATAGGTCCTAAACCCCGGCTTTAGAGCCCTCGCAGCAGGGCAGTGGGGCGCCCAGGCGACACACGTAAAAATGAGCTCACTCTTCTAGGATCCACGTGCCCAATGGGTTTTTTCCCCACCGTGACTCCCCCAAATGAGAGCCCGTTGCAAAAGTGCTCTGGTTTTTGGCGACCCAGCTCAGACACTGCGAACGCTACCCCCTTAGCCCCCAGAAACCATAGTCCGGTGCATTCCGGGGGCCGGGCTCCAACATCAGGGCGAACCTCAAAGGCTGGCTAATGCTAAACGCTCATTCTCTAAATATTACCCACGTCGGCACTAATGAGTTCGTCTCAAGCAGTCTGAGTTTACTAAGGGGCTAATGTTAAGGGGTGTGGAACCGCGCAATGTGTCTGAGAAGTAGTTTCTCTGGTCCCTCCCAAATTGGGCGTGGCGGCGAAACCTACGCAGGTTAGGTGCTACGTTGCTGGATGTCAAAGGGTGTCAGAGAACAACATTACCTTTTGAAAATTTGGGTCTACTTTTGGGGGAAGGGCCGGCCTTTTAAAAGGGAGGGCATCCATCCTTCCGGGAGGGGTGTGCTCATGTCCATAACAAGCCGATGGGGTTTTTTTTCAAAATGGGAAAAAAAAATGAAATTAGAGCCAAGGCCAGGCAGCAACGAAGGGGCCCTAACCAACGCCTGCAAAACTGCCAGGAGGGGTCACCCCTAATGGGTTTCCCATACATTAAACAGTTTCAAGTATCGCAGTGAGAAAAAAACAACAAAAGAGTCCAAAAAGTTCCCAAAAAAAAAATCTCATTAAATCAATAAAACCCTCAAGAAATGTAAGAAACACTTTTAATTAAAAACTTGGTTTTTAAACATTAGGTCACTGTCATAAAAATCATCATTCAAAAAATATAACTGAAAATTTTCAAATGTCTTTTGTCTCCAGAGACCGGGATTAGGCCAATGATCCCTACATTAAAGATGCCTCTCCACTGGTTATACTTATGCTCAAAACCACGTTTTTATGGACGGGGAGGTGGAGGGGCTACGTCTATAAAGAAAACATAAAGAAACCCTTTAATAAAAAGTTGAGTCAAAATCCTTCAAAAGCGCTTGAAATCAACTAAGCATTCATCTTCATTGAAGAAAAAACCAACCTAAGCATTTATTACCTATACCGCCCTCCCGGCCCATATACAGGTTTATTAAAAAATTTTGGTGAATTTCTCTCTAACATAGAAATTCAAGACAAGGCCCTTAATAGTGGTGACTTCAATTTCACTTTAAAAAACCCCACTAACTCTTTAAAAAATTACCCTTTTGACTCCACCCTTTGATTCCATGGGCATTACTAAAAGTTTTTGGTTTAAAAACACCCCTGTAAACTACTTAGATTAGTTTTATCAAGGGTTTTAAATTAATAATTTAACTATTGTTCCACTATGTGAGTATCCCCGATCACTATTTAAAACCTACGATTTAAAAATTGATAGACCCAGTCATTAAACCCGCGATTGCAGAAGCGTACAATTCCCCTCTACTGCTGTGTCATTCCACAAATTTCCCCGAATTAAACTTTAAAAACAAGCTCAGGACCCGATGAATTTAAAAACACAGGGGTTCCTAAACCACTTTTTCTGAACCCTTGACAGTGTCGCCCCACTTAAACTAAAAAGGTTAAAAAAAAGACCGTTCCATGGTTTAATGATCAAACACCGCCCAAAAAAAAGCCACTAGAACCAGGGGAGCAAAATGGAGACAAACTAAATTAGAGGTATTTGGGTTGCAGGGAAGGACAGTATGACTGAGTACAAACATGCATAAATGCCGAAGACAAAATTTTTTCTGAATTAATAGAGAACAACAAAAAAAACCAAAAGATTCCTCTTTAGTACCTTTGCCAAATTAACTCGAAGGCTACTAAATCAGTTTCACAGATTCCTCACAGTTGCACAATGTTTCAGAATTTCTTTAGTGATAAATTGAAAACAAAGACTTAAATCATCTAATGCATTGTGTACGTAACCAATAATAACCCCTAAATGTTTTCTAAAAAAATTAGTGGTAGAAAAAAATAATATAGTAAAAAATTAAAACCTTTAACCCCTTCAAAAAAAGAGTTTGTCCTTTAATTACACAATCAAAACAACACCCGTATTTTAGACCCAATCCAACAAATCTGTTTAAAGAATCCTCCCAAATATCACAACCCTTTATAAACATTAAAAAATTCCCTTAAAATAGGCATGTCCCCAAAAATCGAAGGGTGCAGTCATTAAACCATTACTTAAAAAAACTAATTTAATCCTTAAAAAAATGTCCAAAATATAGACCAAATCAAAAACCCTTCCTTTTTTTCTAAAATCCAGAAAAAAGGGGGTTCAACCAAAGGGAAACGCCATCTTCTAGCTAATAAGTTCATGAAGTTTTTCAGTCAGGTTTTAGGTCTCACCATAGCATAGCGCCTTAATTAAAGTTTTTAAGACTTTTAAGCCTCTGATAATAACCAAATCTCTTTTTTGTATTTTTGATCTTAGTGCAGCCTTTGCACTATGACCAAATCTTATTTTATAATTGAAAACATTGTGGGGACAGGGTCGACTCCCGTGGGTTTAAAACCTACCTACTGTCGAATCAATTACCTGTTTAACAACCAATTTTGATCTCGTTTAAAATTTAAAAATGGTGTCCCCAAGGGTCAGTTCTGGGGCCACTCCCATTGCATTATAATGCTTCCATTGGGATCAATTATTCAAACAGGGAAACAGTTTTCCCCTCATATGAGATGTACACTTATATGTTTCGTAACCCTAATGATGGTTTTCAGTCACAAGCTCGGGACGCATCCAAGATATTAAAAAAGTGGATGTCAAAAAACTTTCCCACGCTAAATTCTGAAAAACAGAGTTTTAAATTGGACCCCGGACAAAAATTTAAAAAAAGTTCTAACACTAGTTAAAACCCTTTTAACTCTTTAATTAGACCCCGTTATCTGAAATAATCTCGGTTCATTATTGATTCAATCTCTCCTTTCAAAAACACATTAGCAAAATCACTAGAATTGCATTTTTCACCTTCGAACATTTGAAGCTACGAAAAATCCTCTCCCCCCAAAAATCAGAAAAACTAATTCATGCTTTTTTTCCTCAAAGGTTAGATTATTGTAAATTCACTTTTGACAGGATGTTCTAATAAAACATTACATAAATTTCAACTTTGCAGAATGCGCAGCTAGATTTTTTAAATAAACCCCAAAGTTTGATCATATAACCCGTGTTTTCAAACTTGCACGGACCATTAAGTTTCGTATCGAGTACAAAATTTTTTAATAACATATAAAATTTTTCATAAACAGGCTCCACCGTACGAGTGAGCTGATTCAATTTACCACCGACACGTGAGCTCGATCTCAAAGGGGCTGGCTTTCTCTTAGCTCTAAATAAAAAAAATTACTGCTGGTGGAAGAGCGTTTTCCCCCCAAGGCCCTCAAATTTGAATGCCCTTCCCCTTTCTGTTTTGATTTGAATCACTATTATCTTTAAAAAAAAAAATTAAAAAAAACCCTTTATTTAATCTTCGTTTAACAACCCGTAGTAAAGTGTAGATCTCAGATTGGGTGTGTTTGGGGGGAATCTTGTCAGGTTGCTGGCATTTACCTCTTTACCACTCACATTAATGGGGGGGGGGTGGCGTGGAAGATGCGTTTTCCGGGGGGCCATCTCACTATGTAGAGTTGCGTATCTGCCTCTTTAGTTTTGCTGCTCTTCAGTGATCGGAGTCACATGCTGCACTGGCAATAATTTTCTTATTAATTAAAGCCCGGGTTTTTTTTTTAGCTCTAACTCCTTCCTTTGTCGTTTTTTTTGAGGGTCCCCCGGCTTTTCCTGGAGATCCGGGGTCTGCGGACAATACTGTATGGATCCTGACAAGGCGGTCTGCAGGACGCCCTAATGGATACATATAGTTTTTTTAGTTGTTAGTTTTTCCCTTGTTTAATATTGGAAGGGTGTTTTACACTGTCTGCTGCCCCCCGCTAAGGAGGATGGTCCCCCTGATCTTTGGGGGCCCCCCAAAGGGTTTTTCCTTAAAAAAAACAAAAAGGGAGTTTTTTCCTGCCCCTGTCGCTTCGGCTTGCTCTTTTGGGGGTTTTAAAGGGTTTTCATTCTTAAGCGCTTTGTGACAAAGTACTGTTTTAAAAAGCACATAAATAAAAATTTCTTGACTTACTTTCTTGACTTGCTCTTTATTTATGCACAGAAGGGCCGTCCTTTCCCTTTTCACAGGTTAACAGACGCTGCTTTGTTCTATTTCCAGGACAACAAATAGAAATACAAATAAGAAAATTTAAAATTTTTTTTGGATAGATTAAGAGGGAAAATTAAAATGAGTGCCTTTATCTAGGAGATTACAGTGGGTTGCAAAAGATTTTAACCCTTTAACTTTTATTTTGTCACATTCAAACCCCAAAAAAAAAAATATATTTACTGGAATTTAATGTGAAAGACCAACCAAAGTGGTATACAATTTTTGAAGTGGGAAAGGGAAAATTATACATGGATCAACATTTTTTTTTTAAAAAAAAAAACTGAAAAGGGCGAGTGCAAAATATTCAGCCCCTTTTCCCCCGAGGCAACAATTTTATTCAGAAGTTCCTGATGAGGTAATGACTAAAAAAATCCACCGTGTGTAATCTAATTCCCGTACAAATAAGCTGCTCCGTGAAGGTAGATGTTGGTTTTGAGAATATTGGGGGGCAAACAGCTCATGAAACCAAAAAAACACCCAGACAGGTTGGAATATGGTTTTTGGAGAATTAAAACGGGTTTGGTTTTAAAAGATTTTTAAAGCTTCGAAAATCTCACGGAGCACTGTTCAAACCCCCACCGAAAGGAAGAGTATGGCACCCCAGTAAACCTGCCAAGACAAAGGGCCCTCCACCCAACTTAAGGGCGAAAAAAGGAGTCACTATCAGAGAGGCAGCCAAAGGCCATGGTGACTCGGGGTGAAAACAGAGACCACAGCCAGGTGGGGGAAACTGTCCAAAGGACAACAATTAGTCGTGCACTCACAAAAAGTGGTCTTTTTGGAAAGTGGCAAGGAGAAAGCCATTGTTAAAAAAAAACCATAAGAAATCCCCTTTTTCAGTTTTCCAAAGCCTGGAGACACAGCAAAATGTGGAAAAAGGGCTTTTGGGCAATGAGACCAAAATTGAACTTTTTTGGGCCCCAATGCAAAAGCTATGGTGGGAGTAAACACTGACATCATCTGAAAAACCATCCCCACTGTCAAATATGGGGTGGCAGCTTCATGTTGGGGGTGTTTCTCTTCAGCGGGGACGGAAGTTGGGCAAAGTTTGATGGGAAGATGGATGGAGCCAAATACAGGGCAATTTTGAAAAAAACCTGTTGGAGTCAGCAAAAGTTTTGAGGGGGGCGGAGGTCCCTTCCCAGCGGGAAAAAGACCTAAACAAAAAGCCAAGCTAAATGGAGTGGTTTAAAAAAAGAATTTTATGTGTTAAAAGGGCCCTCAAAGTCCAGACCAAACCCAATTGAGAATTTGTGGCAAGATCTAAAAACTGCGTTCACAAAACGCTCTCCATCCAATCGACTGAGTTGAGCTGTTTGCAAGGGGAAATGGGCAAGAATTTCAGTCACTAGATGTGCAAAGCGATGGGACATACCCAAAAAGACTTGAGCTGAAATTGCAGCAAAAGGGTGGCTCCACAAAGTTTGACTCGGGGGGCTGAATACTTTTGCACGTCGCACTTTTCGTTTTTTTTTTGTAAAAAAAAAGTTTTTCATATAATTTTTCCTTTTCCATTTCACAATTGTAACCCATTTTGTGTTGGTCTTTCACTTTAAAATTCCCAGTGAAAAAATTTTTATGTTTGGGGTTTGTAATGTACAAAATAGGGAAAAATTTAAAAGGGTAGGGAAACTTTTGAAAACCCACTTATTCATCCCCATTGTTAAATGTGTTGGCAGGCGTATAGGCAGTAATTTGGCCTTAAATAAAAGGAACTGAGGATTGAACCCAGTATTCTTTTTTACTAGACAGGTGCTTTAACCAACTAAGCCACAGCAGCACGTTAAAATTTCCCCCAAGGACTGCATATGGTTGTCATGTCACAGTTTTTAAAAAAAAAGGCAAATGAGCTGCGAGTTTAATAAAAAACCCCGAAAAAAGTTTAAAGTGACTGAAAACAGACTTAGTTGTAGACAGAGTGGGAATATCGGCTATATGTTAGCAGCGTGCTTCTAAGCTCTTTATCTGCCCTTTGATTTTTTGATATACAAACCAGAGTGGTGGACACATGTCAAAGTTTATAAATAGTGGTTTTCAGATCGCTCACCTGAATATTTTTTTCCAAGTTTAATAATTCTTTTTACTGTTTGACCCTTTTGAACTAACACAGAGCAAAGACAAAAAAATCCATAAACAAAAATCTGTTCACTCCTTACAATGACAAGCAAAACCCCCAGATTTTTTTTTAAACTTTTTTGAATACAGGTACTTTATTGGGAATTTCCGCACATCCAGGGG
>JAFMOC010001200.1:32500-40115 GCA_019802505.1 Corydoras sp. C115
GAATGTTAAAGTGTTCTCAGTAATGCTTATTAATGAAATCAAAGCATTTTTAAAACTTTTAATATATTTGTTATTAATTGTAATCATCTTTCACTAACCTTATTAGCAGTATATTTTGCTTATTACATCACTCAATTTCAATAATACCAACTTTAGACAAACAAAATCTAAAGAACACAGGGTCAGTGGATTAATTGATTTATAAAAAAATAAAGTTCATCTTTGAAAAGAGCTTTCCATCACCTGGATTCAAAACATGGTCGTTGCTGCCACAACACAGAGTAGAAACCATTACACAATCACAATACATCACTTTGCCCTTGAACCTGCAGGACTATTTAGCCTTTAAAGTTCTACAATTTTTCTCTATTGCCAAAACACAAAACCCAGTACTCTAAACCAAATGACCAGTTACCTAAACACATTTAGTAAAACTACCCACCATTTGCCACAAACACAAACACAATTCACCTGTAGATACTGTTCACAAAACCCATCCCTTTTTTCTCTAAACTCTTTTGCCTTGCTAAAACACTTTTTGCATATATCTCTGCTCCAATATGCATTGTGAAGTTCATGTGATGCAAAATGCCGCGCACAGTCAGCAAAACCTGAACACAATCAACATATATGGTGTCATTCTGTAAACACAACGACTTATAATTAAAAAAAAAAGTAGTAAAGTAGAATATTAATGTAATGTTTGGGTCTTAAGAATACTTAATGAGATTTTTTTCTCTAACAGTCTCATCTCATCATTTTCCATTTAATCATAAACTAGGGACTAGTGTGGTGGTGGGGGGGTTCCCCATGCTCATTTAGAGGGTAATTATGTCAGGTGTTGGGCATATACAACTAGGACTTATATTTTCGTCAAGTTCAAATGCTGCATCTTCTTTATACTCTCTTTGCATGTTTAGTTTTCTTTACCAGTGTAACTTTTAGCAAGAAGATAATGAATGAATGATTCTCATAAAGAATTTTCATAAGGAACAACTGACTCTGGTGGGACTTGAACCCACAACCTTTGAATGACAACAATACCTTAGAAGTCCAACACACTATCCATTGCGCCACAGAGCCAACCGCATCAAAGATTTATACCAACGATGTTTACTCATTCATTTTTAATTTGTAATGAAATAAGCAAATAAATGGAAATTACATTCACTCATTATTCATTCTTTATCTCCCACTTTATCCTCTATTAGGGTCGCGGTGGGGTTCCCCATGCCCATCCAGGGCAGAACATCTCGGGCGCTGGGCAGATAGACCCAGGACAGGGCACCAGTCCATCGCTGGGCACACACTCACTCACACAGACACACTCTATATGGGGCAAACACGGGGAGAACATGGAAACTCCACCCAGATGGGAATTCGAACCGGTAATCCCTAGCACTGAGAGGTGAACGAGCTAACCACTAAGCCACCGTGCTGCCCTGGTTTTGTAGTTAAATACTGTATATGTGTGTTTAGTGTTTTTTTAACACAGATTCTGTTTCCTGACAGGAACTGACACAGAACCAAACCCAGTTTAAATGTGCGCACATTCACCTTACAGAGAAGACAACTTTTCTATACAAAGTACCAAGGATCAATATATTTGTTCATTACTTAATTACTTTTATAACTTCACCAGATAATGTTATGTTACTCATTACCCACATTTCTACACCATCTTAAATAGTGTCCCCTTGGCAGAGTGCACTTTAGAATGCACGTTTATTAGATGTTCCAAATGTAGTGCACTTGTTGGCTTCTCCACCCGCTGCATTTCTCAGTTTACATTTACATTTACATTTACATTTAGTCATTTAGCAGACGCTTTTATCCAAAGCGACTTACAAATGAGAACACCACAAGTCAGAAGCCATGGAGAAAACCAACTATACTGTAAGTTCATCAACCTGATTGTTATTCGAAGCTGCGCCCCCCCCCCCCCTTTTTTTTTTTTTTTTTTTTTTTTTTTTTTATAACAGGTATTTGGTAAATAGATGCGTCTTAAGTAGTTTCTTAAAACTGTTTAAAGATTCTGCCTTACGGACAGAGTTGGGAAGATCGTTCCACCATTTTGCAGTGGTGAACGCCACAGAATGAGAATTAGCTCCTCGGTGAGGTGGAATCGCCAGGCGACAATCCTCACTGGAGCGAAGTGAACGAGTCGGAGTGTATTTTGAAAAGATAGAGTGAAGGTAAGAGGGGGAAGATCCAGAAATGGTTCTGTATGCCAGAGTCAGCGACTTGTACTGAATGCGAGCAGCTACAGGAAGCCAATGGAGGGAAGTGAGTAATGGAGTGACGTGAGTTCGCTTGGGCTGGTTAAACACGAGTCGGGCTGCAGAGTTTTGAATTAATTGAAGAGGTCTGATGGTGGAATTTGGGATACCGGCAAGAAGTGCATTACAATAATCAAGCCGGGATAAGACTAGGGCTTGAACAAGCAGTTGGGTAGCATGTTCAGTCAGAAAGGGTCTGATCTTCCTTATGTTATAAAGAAGGAATCTACAAGAACGGGCGGTTTTGATCACATGATCAGAGAGTTTAAGGTGGGAGTCTATAGTGAACCCAAGGTTCCGGACCGAGTCAGTTGGGGAGATTGTGGAGCCATCAATTTGGAAGGTCAGGTTGTGATGGATTGAGGGTTTAGCAGGGATAATGAGAAGCTCTGTTTTTTCTAAGTTTAATTTGAGATGACGGGCCTTCATCCAGACAGATATGTCGGAGAGGCATGCAGATACTCGATTTGAGATGGTGGTGTCATCAGGGGCAAAAGACAGATGAAGTTGAGTGTCATCAGCATAGCAGTGGTAAGAGAAACCATGCGCCTGGATGACTGTGCTCAGTGATGTCATGTAAAGAGAGAAGAGGAGAGGACCAAGTACAGAGCCCTGAGGCACACCAGTGCGTACTTGGTGAGAGTTAGAGATCTCCCCATTCCATGACACTTTGAAGGTCCTTCCTGTGAGATAGGATCGGAACCATTCAAGTGTCGTATCAGAAAAGCCTAATTCAGCTAGATTGGACAGTAGAATCTGATGATTTACTGTATCAAAAGCTGCCGAAAGGTCTAACAAAATGAGGACCGAGGATTGAGATTTGGCTTTGGCAGATTTAAGTGAGTCAATCACAGAGAGTAATGCTGTCTCCGTGGAGTGACCACATCTAAAACCGGATTGATTGGGATCGAGGAGATTATTCTGATTAAGAAATTTGGAGACCTGTGTGGATACCACCCGTTCAAGTGTTTTAGACAGGAAAGGTAAAAGAGAAACAGGTCTGTAGCTCTCGACCAAATTTGTGTTGAGTTTAAACGTTCTGATCAGGTCACATGCTCATCCCTGCATATTCAATCTGTAGAAGATCAGATCAGGAAGATCAGACCTTTATTGACTGAACAGTCCATATAACTGCTAGTCCAAGTCCTCATCCTATCCCAGTTCCATTACTGTAATGCATTACTTTGCTGGTCTTCCAGTTTGCACAATCAGACCTCTACAGTTGATCCAAATGTTACTTCACTACTCTTTCTCTCTCTACCGCTTCCTGTAGCTGCCTGCATTCAGAACAAGGTACTGACTCTGGTCTACAGGATCTGATCTTTCTCACCATAACTCTATTTTACAAAGACTTGCTGCACTCAAGTGATGAAGATCGCCTGGTGCTTTAATCTCACCATTAATTCTCACTCCATATTGTTCAGCACTGCTTAATGGTGGAATGATCTCACATTTACATTTAGTAATGGATGGATGTAACATGTTAAAGCACAAAACACTGTAAGGACTGTAAGACTTTAGTTTACTGAAGCCACATGTCTGAACTGTACTGGGTTCTTGTCAGGTTTTGGAGAAATAGTTTATTCACAAGTAACAGAATTCACATTGACAATTGTTACAGATTGGATATAAACCTTACATTAAAAGCTGAGCACTGTGGAGGAAAATTGTATTTTACTATATTAGCAGTAGTAGTATATTAGTATACTGTAGTGCATTCATTCCAGTTAGATCAACATATTTCTGCAAGTATAAAAACATAATTTTTTAATGTTCCTGTAATGTTTTTAATGCTATTCTGTCTGGAGCGTGTATCTCTTTATTTTGTCTAATAATGTGCTAAAAAAAAGCACAGGCCAACGGGAAAATTTGTGAATTATGAGACATGGCTTTAACTAAATATGTATAAAGGATGTAGAAATATCCGTCCCATATATCAAAACGTTGCTTATTGTCTATTTTACCTTTTTGTGGCAGAGCCCTACTGCAATAGTATTACTATTCTTTACATAATTTATAGTAAAATGTTTAAAATGTCATTGTCTTAATGATTTTTTCCAGCACACAGGTGAACAGATTTAAAGCTGATTTAGGTGAAGAGACTTTTGGGGATCTGGCAGCTCTGTTAGTTCCTCTTTATCTGACAAGTCGCTCCTCTGATTTACTGATTCACTGAGAGTCGGATATTCAACTAACTGTCTCCTACTGTTCTTCTTTAATTACAGCTTTAACTTTTTGTTTAAACTTAATATTTTTTTAATGAATTAATGCAATTCGTATCTTATTTATCATAAAATTATAAACATGTTTATATCGTAGTTTAAAGTACTTTCCTTGACCCAATTTATTCTGTACTAAACTTTTTATGTGACATTCTTTTGTCTCAAATCTCTCTACAGTTCTTATATTGACCAAATAATGTCGGAATGGCCGAGCGGTCTAAGGCGCCAGACTCAAGGTATCTCACCTTCCCGCTTGAGGATTCTGGTCTCCATTTGGAGGCGTGGGTTCAAATCCCACTTCTGACATCATTCTTTTAAAAAATGTTTTCCTGCAGCTCTAAAAAGAATGATTTAACTGACAACAGTGAAGTAGCAGACAGTACAAAAGTGTAAAGAACCATTATTCACTTTCTGATTGTTTAAACTCCAACATCACAATATATATATTAATATTTGTTTAATGTAGGTTCATTAATTTTCATTTAACTATAAAACGTGTCTAAATATGGCTTTATGAGGAAGTTTTTAATTCAAATAATAAGCGTGGTGTACCAAATAGCGAAACGTACACTACGCATGTGCCCTAGGTGTCCGTGTAGGGTATACACTATGAAGTGCACTTTGTTACCAAACAATAGCATTTGACATTCTTCCCAGAAATGAAACATAACCGGACTGAACAAAGTAAACCAGATTTTATTTTACAGATTCATTTGAGTATAATTTTAATTGTAAAACAATAAACCCTTAAACTTTTCCTATATTTTTTAACATTAAATTTAAAGGAGTTAGTTACTGGTTACCTCTGTTTAGTACTTTTTAGGGTTTTTATCTGCAGGTGTAGATGAAACTAATTTACTAACTAACTAAATCAATATTTCTAATCTATTAAGTTTTTACAAATGTCCGTCTGAAACAGAACATCCAGTTTATCTGTCAAAATAGATCAATTTTCGTCTAAGGTTTCCCTCGTTGAGCATCAACAGGTTTTTGCACTTTAGGTGTATTTTGATCGCCGCCAGAGGGTGCTGTTTGCTTATTGAGACTCACTGTTCGTTTAAAAAAAATCTATCTTGTTTGTTATTTAATGTCATTTTAATATATTTTTTTAATCTTTGATTAACTCACACATGTGAGTTTTATTAGTGACTAATAAAGATATTTGTATTAATACAGTTTTTGGTTTTCATCAGATCCTCTTTCAGGTTTGTATAATACAACATTTTATAATTTACTTTAAGACCTTGACAGAAATTCAAACCCTGATGATCAGATTAAAGACGCTACTAGTTAAACTATACAGCTTTCGTTACATAATCAAAACATTAATGTCATGAATCATCAAATATAATTAATTAATTCATTATCTCCCACTTTATCCTCTAGTAGGGTCGCGGTGGGGTTCCCCATGCCCATCCAGGGGAGAACGCCTCGGGCGCTGGGCAGATAGACCCAGGACAGGGCGCCAATCCATCACTGGGCACACACTCACAGAAACACGCACATTCTATATGGGGGAATTTGGAGAATTAAATTGACTTGATCCATGTTTTTAGACTGTGGGAGGAAACCGGAGAACCCGGAGGAAACCCACACGGACACAGGGAAAACATGGAAACTCCACCCAGATGGGGATTCGAATCGGGAATACTTAGCGCTGAGAGGCGAACGTGCTAACCACTAAGCCACCGTGCCGCCATCAAATATAATTATGAGTTTAATTATATTTAATAAGTAACAGACTACATTTTCTTCATCATTCATCAGAGTGAGGCTAAGTTCTAGCCTCTTTCGTGGAACTGAATTCAAGCAAAATTAGCTAATTTTTTTGGAACAGGCTCCAGGTACCTCTCACACTCTAAGCAAGGATCATATCCTGAAATAAAACCACATCAGGACTTTCATTTCTTTTAATAATCTTTAATGTACACAAGTTAAAATAGTAAAGGTGGAATATTTTCAGGATGTGCAGAATTTTGCTGGATGATTTTTGGATCTGATTAATAAAAAAAAAAAAAAAAAAAAAAAAAAAAAAAAACCATGACATACTTTTTACTGTCTAAAGAAATTCCTTAATTGTGCTGCATTTTATAACCACACCCATAACAGGGTCACTACAAGTCTAACTGTGGATAAAGTGTTGCATGGTCCACATGAGGGTTCTGGTGTCCATTTGGAGGTATGAGTTCAAATCCCACTTCAGACATAATAATTTAAATTCTTAAAAAATGTTTTCCTGCAGCTCTAAAAAGAATGATTTAACTGACAACAGTGAAGAAACAGACAGCAGGAAAGTGTAAAGACCCATTATTCACTTTCTGCTGATTTAAACTCCAACATCTCCACTAATCACAATATAAGTCATTTATTAATATTTGTTTAATGTAGATTCATTAGTTTTCGTTTAACTACAAAATGTGTCTAAATATGTCTTCACGAGGAAGCGTTTTTAATTCGAATAAGGGGGTGTACCAAATGGCGCAACGTACAATACGAATGTGCCCTAGGTGTCCGTATCCGGTATACACTTTGAAGTGCGCTTTGTTACCTAACAATGGCATTTGATATTCTGCCCGGGAATGAAACAAAACCGGACTGAACAAGTGTAACAAAGTAAACCAGACTTTATTTTACAGATTCATTTGAGTATAATTTTAAGTGTAAAACAGTAAACTATTAAACTATTCCTATATTTTTTAAACAGTAAATTTAAAGGAGTTAGTTACTGGTTACCTCGGTTTGGTAGTTTTTAGCGGTTTAAATCTGCAGGTGTAGATGAAACTAATCCAAAATTCATCCTTATAATCCATTAAGTTTGACAAACAGAACATCCAGTTTATCTGTCAAAATAGATAAGTTTTCGTCTCAGTTTTCCCTCGTTGAGCATCAACACGTTTTTAACACTTTAGGTATATTTTTTATCGCCGCCAGAGGGAGCTGTCTGCTTATTGAGACTCATTGTTCATTAAAAAAATCTTTTTTATTTAATGTTTCTTCTATTTAATCTCTGACACATGTGAGTTTTACTAATGGCTAATAAAGATATTTGTATTAATAGAGTTTTTGGTTTTCATCAGATCCTTTTTCATGTTTGTATAATGTTAAATTCTGATG
>JAFMOC010001201.1:0-33838 GCA_019802505.1 Corydoras sp. C115
GGTGTTGGCGTAGCCGCTCTTGCCGCTGCCGCTCCGGTACCCCGGTCTGCCCCAACTCCATCGGAACTGGTTGCGCGGCGACCGCCGCTGGTTGCGGGGTGTTCGTTCCCCGGGAGGGGTCAGGCGGGGTGGCGTGCTGATCCAACTGGATGGCCAACTGGATGACTTGAGACAGGTTCAAGTTGAGGGAGCGATAAACTAACTCCCCCTGCAGCGACGAGGACAGCCCCGCCTTGATATGATATGAGCTGGGACATGAGCGCCACCTCGTTCCATCCGCTAGCGGCCGCCAGGGTGCGGAAGTGCAGTGAATACTCTGCAACGGATCTTCTTCCCTGGTGAAGCAGTCGCAGTTCGTCTCCGGCCGCCGCACCGTGACGAGGATGGTTAAAGGTGGCCCGGAAGGACTCTAGGAAGGCAGTGAGGGAGGTGACGTCAGCCCCGTTATTACGCCAAATGGCCGTAGCCCATGCGGACGCTGCACCGGTGAGCCGGGAGATGAGCAGAGCGATGGCGTTCCGGTCCGTGGTGGGTGGACTGCTGGCGAGGAACAGGGAGAACTTTAAGAGGAACTCCTCGCAGGATTCGGGGTCCCCGGAATAGCACGGCGGTTCCGGAATGGGGATGAGCGTCGTGCCATCTCTAGCCGTGGGGGAGGACGCACCTGCAGCGCCCGTGGTGGCCCCTGTGGACGACGGGGCGACCTGAGGAGACATGTTAGGTGTAGTGCTGCTGCTGCTGGGGTTACCCACGGTGCCACCTGATGGCGGGACAGGTGCTTTGGCGGCTCCAGTGGACAGTTCCTGCACTTGGCGCATCAGGATCTGGATGACCTGTCCTTGATCCTGTACATGTTGCGCCAGCCGCTGAAGGAGTTGTTCCGCCGTCTCCATGATGAGGCGAAGTATTCTGTCACAAAGTGGCTGTAAGGATTGGTCTGGAGACGTGGATGCAGAACAAAGCAGGTTTATTGGTAAGCAAGGCAGAGGTAGGGGGTGCAGGAGGAGGCGTGGTCAAGGGGAGTGTTGCCAACTGGACCCAGGCCAGGGCGTGAAACCTGGACGGAGGACTGGGCAGAGCACAACACCGAGCAAAACCAATAACAAAATAAAACAAAGCTCACGATAAATCTAACGCTGTAGTAAGAGAACCCTACACTGGCTATGCGTGAAGAAAAACGGAAAGGACTAGTGAGGTTGTCTAGAGTAGACAAAATAACAAACCCTACGATGGAAAGAACAGGTGTGTCAACGAGAGTGTTATCCAAAAACCTGAAGGAAGAAAGCGTGGAGAAAGTGTTCAGAGAGGTACGGTGAACTACACGGGACGACGAGCGGCTCAGGAAGGAACTGCAACAAACAAGGGACGGAGGGACAGCAAGAGGGTTAATACAAAGGGAAGAAAACCATGTTAGTTCACCGTGAGAGAGCGTGTTAGTAAACAGAGCTGAACCGTTAGTCTGCTGGGTGAACACTGAGACACGGACGCCCTCAGGTGGTGACGCGCCAGCAGAGCGAGCTAGGGTGAGCGCGAACTCCGCCCCAACCGGCCGAAGCCGAACCACCTGAGCGGACGGACAGAGACAACGATCGCTCCCGGGACGCAGGACTCTAGGGACAGGATGAACACTGAAAACAGAAAGAGGATTAGACAAACCACAGGGAGCGATCACAGAAAAACACAGACGTTCACTCATGCAACAACAGAGACTAACCTAAACACAGAGGTGAGAGCGCAGATGCTAACAAACAGCTAACACAAACAGACGCGCACTCACCGAGACCAGATATACCACAGGACACAAAGCTGAGAGAATAGAAGCCAAATAATCGCTCAGTATGTATGATAATCAGGGACAATACTTCGCGCTCGTCCCGTGTGAAGACAGAGTTTAAATAAGATAAACGACCCATCAAACAAATTAGCCTCACCTGGTGACGGAGCGAAAGCGGAACTAGAAGGCGGGGCTAAGAGAGCGAGTGGCAGAGCGTGACGGAGAGACAGACGCAGACACAGGATTAGTGAAGCGCTGGAGAAAAGGAGAAAAGGAGAAAAGGAGAAAAGTGAAGCGCTGTGAATACTTTCCGGATGCACTGTATACAGTGTTCAGGGATCATTACATTAATTTAATTATTATCGTGGTTTAACTGTTTGATGACCTGCCTTCATAAAACAGCCCTGCTCTAAGTTATCACAGCAGTTATGCACTTAAACTAAATTAAAGTTCTTTAATTAGTTTATTTTTTTTAAGTTCATTGTTGCACACTCCACACAAACATTTACATACAGATTTTATTCTCTGCTCTTTATAAGAGAATAAACCCTTTGAAGCTTTAATTTGACTTATTGATTTCTTGATCAGCCCTTTAACTAAAAACACGGCACAGAATCAAACACATCATCGCTGAAGTTGCCCCGTCCCACAGGAGTCAGGCCCGTGGGGGTCAGGGCCCGTGGGGGTCAGGGCCCAGAGGAGCCGTGGTGGGCATGCCTTATTTTCATTATTAAAAGGTGGCAACACTAAAGGTGATCCCGTTTGTCTAACTAAATAGTTTTAAGAAACTACTGAAGACGCATCTCTTTAACAAATACCTGTTGCAGAAAAAAAAAAAAAAAAAAAAAGCCGCAGCTTCGAATAACCGAATAATTAGGTTTGATGAATTTACAGTATAGTTGGTTTTCTCCATGGCTTCTGACTTGTGGTGTTCTCATTTGTAAGTCGCTTTGGATAAAAGCGTCTGCTAAATTACTAAATGTAAATGTAAATGGATGAAAGAACCTGATACAACTATTCCATAAAAGTAGAAGACAATTTATTGAGAAAATCAGCCCCCCCCCCCCCCCCACACACACACACACACACATATACATAACATACTGTTATACAGCCATAAGCAGCGCAGCATAAGTTCAGCAACATCTTTTGGATGTAAATGTGTTTGGTTTGTGTTCTATAAATGTGGATCACGACTTAATGAACATGAGAACATGTGGGTTCCGGGTGGGAACCCGTTGAGAATCCCTGCTCTAAAGTAAATAAAGCACACTATCATCAATCACACTCCCACAACACAACAGTGGAATAAATGCTTTAAAAAGAAAAATGTTTAATACAAAGAAATCATGATTAAAAGTTCTGTTCTTATGTTCAGTTCAGATAAACATCTCACATCTCACACATTCCATACATAGGGTAGTTACAGGGATAATCATTCCAGCTGTATTTTGCTTTGTGGTAGCTGGTAATAACACAGTCTTCATTATTTCCTGCATCATTGGGTTCTCCACCACTCCAGAACCTGAAACACATTAAACAATTATCACATGGCAAATTATACATACACAGTCATAACACACGTATTTGTATCTATAAATATTATATGCACATAATATGGTGGGTACAATAATTGTGGGAAGAGGAGTGTGTCCTCCACATTTAACCCATCCGTGCAGTGAAACACACACACACACACAAACAATAAGTGAAGTGAGCCCACATGCTCAGAGTGGTGGGCAGCCCTGTATATGGCGCCTGGGGGTTAGGTGCTTTGCTTAAGGGCACTTCAGCCGTAGGACTTGGTGGGACCAGGAATCAACCTTTAGGTCACAAGGCTGGTATCTCAACCATGAGTCTACAGAATGTTCCACCTTCTGTTCAGGAAGCCCTTTGCCCTGGGATAGGCCTTATACCCACGGTGACCCTGAGTCCCTCACCTGTTCCTCTCTGCTGTTGATAATCACCAGATCAGCTTTGTTCTCTTTGCAGATCTCCCTGCTTTCATTCCAGCTTTTCTTTTTATCAGTGATCCAGTAAGTACTATTATTAAAATACGTTGGTCTTGATATCAGATCACCTTCTTTAGGAAAAAGAAAATCATTATGTCTCTGTATTCTGTCACACCAACCTCATCCTGTACTCGCTCACACATCCATTGACCTCCTCTTGACCTCATTCCTCCCTCCTGGTGGTTCCATGCTGTATCCTTTAAAGCTTGATTATTAATCGGATCCCTGAACCCCTAGTTTTCATTACCTGTAGCAACCCTCTAATAAACTCTTTCCTAATCTTCATCTTCATCACTCCCAAAGAGAATCACATGATCTTTATCTCTACTACTTCCAGCTTCCTCTCCTGTCTTTTGGTCGGAGCTACTTTCTCCAGGTCGTAAAACATCGCAGGTCTTACTATTTTACTGTATACTTTCCCTTTCATTCTGACAGATCTATTGTCTATCACAGATCACCCCTGCATCTCTACATCTCTTCTTCACCTCTCTTCCACATCCTCCATTACTTTGTACATCTAACCACAACTTAACTTTCTCCAATGCTCTCTATTCTCACCTCAGATCACAATTTCATTACAAAGTGATTTAGCTTAATGTGGTGCTAATTCTCACTCCATATTGTTTATAGAGAAACAATTAATTGAGAAAGAATTTTTCACTAACAATTGGTATAAGTTTTTTTTTTTTAAAACAAGCAAAAAAAATCTAGAAGCCAGATTGGATAATGAACAGGTTTGATTATACTACATTGTAGAGCTTTTTTCCTTTACTACAGTCCTATGTTTTCAGTTTAATTTCCATGATTAAATTTACATCTTTTTATTACATAAATTATTACATAAAATTACATAAATTTACAAATTTACAGTCATTTAGCAGATGCTGTTTATCAAAGTGACTTGAGAGAACAACACGTCATTTTTATTTTAAACAAGTCTAATCAACAAATCTATCATTCATATTGACATCTTCATGAAAGACAAAAATCACATACCCAGTTTAAGTACCCCACACTGGTATTCATCGTTCATCCCCTTTAATTGGATGAATTCATTACTCAGGTTATTGTAATTGGCCTGTAATTGGATGATTTCAGTAGAGAACATTGTGTATTTGATCAAAATCTGTATAATGGACACCAGTAGAAGACCAACAGGCAGCAGCAGCAGACACTCTGTCTTCAGTCTGGAACATTTGCTCCTGCTGCGATCAGCTCCTGGAGGAAAATGCACAGTCCGAAGATCAAAGGCAAATTTTTAAAATAAATTTATTATGCAGCACTACGGCAGTCCACTGAGGACAGGTTATTAATTTTTTTTAAGTCATATAACAAAACAAAACTTATTATCTCGTGATCACTTATTTTTTAGCGAGTGTTGAAGTGCAGGACGGTTCTGTCAGAACTCCTGACATAAAGGGTGGGTTTGATGATATTTGGGGTTTTATTTATTTCAACAGTTCTACGATGACTAAAGTGTTGATGACAGTTTGATGGTAAATCGCGGTTCAGCTGTTTCCAAAATTGAATAACGGGCTGTTTTTGGTGCCTGCAGAGTCTCATCTGCCATTAGATGGCGCTGTACATTCACTAAGTCACATAACGTCACGTGGTATTACAGATTCCTAGAGCTGCGTGTTCGCTGATGCTGTTACAGATAGACCTCCTTCCAAAAATGTCTTTTTATTAATAAATATAAAATGTCCACAAGAAGCCGTATACTTTACATCCCACACTGTTAAACACAAATCCTTCTTTTTTATAGTTTTACATAAATTAAAATGTTCACGCACATGGATTTAAGATTTATTATGTTTACTTAAATATTTATTTGGATTTATTTATTTATTTATTTATTCATTCATTCATTCATTCATTCATTATCTTCCGCTTTATCCTCTATTAGGGTCACGGTGGGGTTCCCCATGCCCATCCAGGGGAGAACGTTTCAGGTGCCGGGCAGATACACCGAGGACAGGGCGCCAATCTATTGCTGGGCACACACTCACTCACACAGACACACTCTTTATGGGGCAATTTGGAGAACTCAATTAACTTGATCCATGTTTTTGGACTGTGGGAGGAAACCGGAGAACCCAGAGGAAAGCCACGCAGACACGGGGAGAACATGGAAACTCCACCCAGATGGGGATTCGAACCGGGAATCCCTAGTGCTGAGAGGCGAACGTGCTAACCACTAAGCCACCGTGCCGCCAAGGATTTATTTATTATGGTTCTTAATTTTATTATATTTAGAATAACATAATTCTGGTGGGAGTTTCCATGTTCTCCCCGTGTCCGCGTGGGTTTCCTCTGGGTTCTCCGGTTTCCTCCCACAGTCCAAAAACATGGATCAAGTTAATTGAGTTCTCTAAAAATTGCCCCATATAGAGTGTGTTTGAGTGAGTGAGTGTGTACCCAGCGATGGATTGGCGCCCTGTCCTGGGTCTATCTGCCCAGCGCCCGAGACGTTCTCCCCTGGATGGGCATGGGGAACCCCACCGCGACCCTAATAGCGGAAAAGCGGGTGATAATGAATGAATGAATGAATAATTCTGGTGTCTTAGTGGTTAGCGTCATGGTGGTTTAGCGTCACGGTGGCTTAGTGGTTAGCGCGTTCGCCTCTCAGCACTAGGGATTCCCAGTTCCAATTCCAATATGGGTGGAGTTTTCATGTTCTCCCTGTGTCCACATGGGTTTCCAGCGGGTTCTCCGTTTTTTTCCCACAGTCCAAAAACATGGATTGAGGTCAATTGAGTTATATATCTCCCCATATGTCTTTGTGTGTGTGTCTGTGTGAGTGAGTGTGAGCCTAGCGATAGAACGACGCCCTGTCCTGGGTGTGGATGGGCATGGGGAACCACCCGCAACCCTAGTAGAGGATAAAGCAGAAGATAACGGATGGATGGATAGAAGTCAGGCAATCTTGTAATAATAATTTTTATGGTTCATGGTTCTCTAATTGTCATTTTAAATTTACTCTGCAGAGGTAAAAACCACAGACCATGATGCAGTTTTTAAATGTGTTGTAGTAAATTAAACCACATCTGCCATTAAACGCCATCCCTGTGTCGGGTGTACTGATGGGACCGTCCTGCTACTCTTACAGTTGCTTAGAAACAAGTCGTGATAAGACAAGTTTAGATATGTCACGATAACAACTTTGAAAAATTATAACATATGTTCTCCATGTATTTCCGTACAGGACAATGACTCGCCTTGTGGACCTGATTGACGAAGAATAGTCAGCAGGTTAAAGAAAATGAGTCTTTTAAGTTATTATTTTATAACAATAAGTTATAATATTAATTGGCTAAAAATGTATCAGGATAAATATTTGTACGTATATTTGTACGTATAAGTCTTACATAATGTTCATGTTTTGCTGCCTTTTATGCATCCAATTCTTTTATATCATGTTTTTTAATTGTCATTTATAATAGTTCTCACTGCATCTCGCTCTTTATCCTTTCCTGGCACCGGACCCTTAGTTACATTTTTGATGCAAAAAAAAAGATACTTGTAATCATAAATAGATATTTTTGCACGACTAGATCTTTTTAAAAAAGGATTTTCGCACGTACGAATTAAACATTACGAGTGCGTACAAATCTAACAACAGACAACTTACGTGTAACAGGTGCCTAGGGCACCTGTTCTTCTGTTGTTTCTGTTTTTCTGTTGTTCTGTTCTTTGAGTTAATTAACTTTCGTTCATGGTCGTTAGTTTAGTTAATTAACTCTTTCCTTTCATTGGTTTGTTTTGTGCACGTGGTCTGGTGTCTGTGTGTATTTATTTCCTGTGTTCCCCTTCCTCCGTGCACGTCGTAGTTTTATGTTCTCTCGTTGTTTGTACCTCTTGTTTTTTGGTGTCCCAACACCTTTAATAAAATCCCTTTGATTCTGCTACCCGCATGCCTGGCTCCCTTCAGCGCGTTTAGGCGCTGTGGCTCTGGGCTTCTTCTGCGCAGCTGCTTTAGGTCGAGGTAAGCGAGCGTGACATTACGTCACGTCACCAGGTAATTAGACTTAACGCGCCGAGCAGATGAACAATCGATTCAACATCGTGCGCATGCGTGAACCGCTGCAGTTTTGAACCGCTGCAGTGTTGCCAACTTCTCTGTATTAAGCAACATTTCAGACCATCTGGCTTTTTTAACACTGGTTTCCCTGGAACCACGAAAATTGTCGTCGTGTGTGTGTGCGCGCAAATCCCCCGCTCCACTGCAGTGCACCACTTAGTGTCCATTGTTACACAAATGAGCCGGAGCGCCGCTAGAGAAATTTCCAACCCCCTTTATCTAAAGTTTTTGTAACTTAGGAACGCACACTGTATTCTTCAGACAGAGTAAAAGCGTTTACTTTTAGAATGAATTACATTTTAGAATGCGCTAATGTAACAGTCAGTTTTGAGAAATGATTTTAGTGTTTTTATAATGTTTCCACAGTAGTATATGATGGCAGAATGCGCGCGCTGTACTTACGGGCACATGTCAACAAACATTTTATTATAAAAGCTTGTATAATACCTGATATATAATACCTATTATAATACCTATAACTAAAGTCATACACGTCGCGGTAAGTCTTTTAGCGCGCGCGCTGAGCACCGTCAACGAATCAGTGAAATTCTCTGTGTGAACCGCGGTGCGCTGACGCTGTGAGACTAAAAAGCATGCGGAAAAAATCGAGGCGCAAAGCGCAACGGAATTATTATTGTGTTTTCAATATTACTAAATTAAAGTGCAGACACGAATTCTAAATATAACCTCAGGTACAGTACATCTATATGTACTATTTATTATTGGTAAGGAAGAGATGCATACATATTTATCAGTATGTTTTATTACAAAAAATGTATGTACACACAAAAAACGTATGTACACGCTAAAAAACAAGCATGCAAAATAAAATCAAGGTGCAACTGAATTATTGTGTTTTCAATATAAACTAAAATAAAGTACGACTTCTAAAAATAAGCTTGGTACGTCCGTATGTATGTATGTCTACATTTGGGAGTAAAAACACAGTTTGCAGTTTGCTACTAGCGACAAATTAACAGACTTTTTCTGCTGATATTGGAGACTTTTGCAGACTTTGCGGTGAACACGTGTTATATTGGTTAGATACCTGTTGTGACACCAACCGTCCTCTAGATGGCACTAGTAATGAATGTATTGGTTGATGTGAGTGATTCAGTAAAGTGTGTTCTAAAGGCATCTCCGTCACGCCATGTTATTTCAGTAAAGAATCCATATGCTGTTCTGTCGGTATCTTAGTGAAGATCTAACTCATGTTCTTCACTTACTGTTCTAAGTGAGCAGCGGGGCTCAAAGCAGCGCATGCGCAAATTCACCCCCATTTAATTTGTAGTTCTGACATATTTAGCATTTCTCTTTCTCAACCTTATTCCTTTATTCTTAAGCTTTAAACAGACAGATGGACTATTGGGTAAAGAGAACTTTAGAGAGTTTTAGGACACCCGATATCTACTTTTCTTACTGAGCAGTCGGGAACACGGTGCTGTTTGTAACTGGTGGATGGTGGCAGCAGAAGCGGCTGCAGGATGACAGAAGGAGCGAATGAGAGTTTATCGACAGTTTTATCGACACCTCCCTGCAGAACTCTTTAATAGTTATTTGTTTAAAACACATCAAGTTTCAGTTAGCATACATTGTCGTGCTAATATTTGCCAAGTCAGACATTGGCCACTTTTGCGTAGTGTTTGCTTTCTCAGTAATAATAAATAAGGTATGTATGTAAAAATGTGAGTACTTTGTGTTTTTTCGTGTAAACAATATGATAGTTATTAAAGAAGAGCAGGAGTGTGCCTACCTGCGTATATATATATGTGTATATATACAGTGGGTTGCAAAAGTATTCATACCCCTTGAACTTTTCCATATTTTGTCACATTACAACCACAAACATAAATATATTTCACTGGAATTTAATGTGAAAGACCAACACAAAGTGGTATACAATTGTGAAGTGGAAGGAAAATTATACATGAATCAACATTTTTTTTACAAATAAAAAACTGAAAAGTGCGACGTGCAAAAGTATTCAGCCCCCTTTTCCCTGAGTGCAACCAATTGCATTCAGAAGTTGCCTGATGAGTGCTGATGACTCAAAAGGGTCCACCTGTGTGTAATCTAATCTCAGTACAAATACAGCTGCTCCGTGACGGCCTCAGATGTTGGTTAAGAGAATATTGGGGAGCAAACAGCATCATGAAGTCCAAAGAACACACCAGACAGGTTAGGAATATGGTTTTGGAGAAGTTTAAAGCAGGCTTAGGTTATAAAAAGATTTCCAAAGCTTTGAACATCTCACGGAGCACTGTTCAATCCATCATCCGGAAATGGAAAGAGTATGGCACCACAGTAAACCTGCCAAGACAAGGCCGTCCACCTAAACTTACAGGCCGAACAAGGAGATCACTGATCAGAGAGGCAGCCAAGAGGCCCATGGTGACTCTGGATGAAATGCAGAGAGCCACAGCTCAGGTGGGGGAAACTGTCTTGAGGACAACAATTAGTCGTGCACTACACAAATGTGGTCTTTATGGAAGAGTGGCAAGGAGAAAGCCATTGTTAAAAGAAAACCATAAGAAGTCCCGTTTGCAGTTTGCCAGAAGCCATGTTGAGGACAAAGCAAACATGTGGAAGAAGGTGCTTTGGTCAGACAAGACCAAAATTGAACTTTTTGGCCACAATGCAAAATGCTATGTGTGGCGGAGAAATAACACTGCACATCACTCTGAAAACACCATCCCCACTGTCAAATATGGTGGGGGCAGCATCATGCTCTGGGGGTGCTTCTCTTCAGCAGGGACCGGGAAGTTGGTCAAAGTTGATGGGAAGATGGATGGAGCCAAATACAGGGGCAATCTTGGAAGAAAACCTGTTGGAGTCAGCAAAAGATTTGAGACTGGGGCGGAGGTTCACCTTCCAGCAGAACAACGACCCTAAACATAAAGCCAGAGCTACAATGGAGTGGTTTAAAAAAAAGAATATTCATGTGTTAGAATGGCCCAGTCAAAGTCCAGACCTAAACCCAATTGAGAATTTGTGGCAAGATCTCAAAACTGCTGTTCACAAACGCTCTCCATCCAATCTGACTGAGCTTGAGCTGTTTTGCAAGGAGGAATGGGCAAGAATTTCAGTCACTAGATGTGCAAAGCTGGTGGAGACATACCCTAAAAGACTTGCAGCTGTAATTGCAGCAAAAGGTGGCTCCACAAAGTATTGACTCAGGGGGGCTGAATACTTTTGCACGTCGCACTTTTCAGTTTTTTATTTGTAAAAAAAATGTTGATTCATGTATAATTTTCCTTCCACTTCACAATTGTATACCACTTTGTGTTGGTCTTTCACATTAAATTCCAGTGAATATATTTGGCTTCAAGTATTTTAGTAAAGACCATTATTTAATGTATATATTCTGTAGTACAATTGTGAGGGATTGAGCACCCAAACATCTCACTCATCTTTCACACCTGTATTAATGTGACGTGACAATAAAGGATTTGATTTCATAGCTATAGTATTCAGCATTCTTTAATGTGTATAATTACCATTTTGAAATGTTTAAGCCAAGTATTCTAACAACGGCTTCCCCTATTATCGACTTTTCCGTTTAGGGCGCACTCTTGCTCGTCTTCTATAACGTGTCTATATGTGATTTTAGACGCGACAGTCAGTAGGGTAATGGTATCTAAGTAAAACTTCAGGCATTTAACATCAAACAAATATTAAATTAGTTTGCAGAAAGGTAGATTAAAGCTTTCCCTGAAATGTAGCTGAGTTCGTTGCCGCTCCTTCACTCATCTTGATGCTGCTCCTGTCTCCACCATTTACCAGTTGTAAACCAAGAAAAAAGGTTCACGCATGCGCACGATGTAGAATCGATTGTTCATCTGCTTGGTGCGATCTTTATTAGTCTTAATTACCCAGTGACGTAATGTAGATTGTCACTTTTCAATTCGTACGTGTGTGAATCCTTATTATCGTACATTTCAAAGATGTAGTCATGATAAAATACTTATTTAAGACTACAAGTCATTTTTTACGAACATTTCTGACAGTGATGTCACTCCATACTAAAGCAGCCTTATCCTGTAATTGTGTTTTTATTTTTATTTTTTTAAACAGATGATGTGTGTATTGTGACGTGCTCAAGTACACACTGACAACAAGGACACCAAACAAACAATGATCAACCAATTAGCAACCTAAATACATCCACACAGACCGGACAAAACTACACCCAAATAGAAGTGCATTCAGAGGGGCGATTCCTGAGCCTCTGACACACACACACACACACACACACACACACACACACACACACATTCTAAATAAAGTAATAGAATAGGGAAACTGACCTCACATGGTGACTAATCACATGTGAAAATAAACAGAACCCAATGTATATAATGATGATCCACATAAGCAGTGTTCCATGGTTCTGTGATTCAGTTTTGTGATTCAGCATTATTTAGGTTTAGAACACGGTGCAGCTGCTTTGAGACCATGCTCTATAGAAATACAGTGTTTAATTAAAGTCTAAAGCAGGGGGGTAAAACTCAATTGCACCAGAACTCAAAGCACATTTTGGGTCGCGGGCTGAACAGAATAAACATTTATTGAACACACTGAAAAATGTTTTCTAATCCTGAACAGGAATCAAAACAGACAGGAATCTTTATCCACAATAAATCAACTATAGCTTTATAGAACGTCATTTGCTCTCTATACAAATATATCTTGCCAAAAACATAATATATATAAAGTAATAAACCTGAAAGATGAATATGTAAGTAGGGTTATCTGTGTGTTGAGGCTGTAGGTTTTCATTGGTGTTTGCACCCCTGGCCTTTGTCTCAGAGTCGTCAGCTGAACAAATCTCAATACTCTCACAATCGTCATCCTCCACCGTCTCGATTCTGTGGTCCGTCAGATCCAAAGCAACATTATAACAAACCTTCTGCGTTCCAGACATCGTAAAACAAAACTCACTCTGCTGATCTGTCGCTCTGCAGTAGCTCACAGTCAATACACTTGTTTAACAGAATCAACCTTCTGGAGACGTTAAAAAAGGAAGTGCAGACTGTTACACTGAGGGTAAGTCCACAAATACACATGACATCATTAGATCAGTACATGTTCAGGGCTTTTTAAAAATAAACACTCCTCTGGCTTTTTTTTGTGTGTTTTCGATCTCAGAAATGATAAAGAGGGTGTTTTGCATGCACTTGCATATGAGAGGACAGGACATAGAGCAGCGACCACCGAAGGTGCACCTGAAATTAAATCGTCCACTAAACTGTAAAGTAGAGGTTTAATATAGTATGTACTGTTTATAGCAGCAGGTGTTATACCTCAGCAAGTGAGGAACTACACACCTTCAGACACATCACATCCACCATCTTACAAACCATTCCAACAAATCATTTGGCAAGAGGGGTCACACCCCCCACTGTGAACAGCACATTATTCATTCATTCATTCATTCATTCTCTTCCACTTAATCCTAGAGCAAGTTTGCATGGCATCCACACGCCCATCAAGGGGAGAATGTTTCGGGTGCTGGGCAGATACACCCAGGACAGAATGACAATCTATCACTGAAACACACACACACACACACACACACACACACACACACACACACACACACACACACAAACACAAACACACTATGTGAGGCAATTTGTGAATTTACCTTGAATCCATTTTTTTTGTACTGTGGGGGAAAATCGGAGAACCCAGAGTAAACACATGCAGACATGGGAAGAACATGGAAACTCCATGAAGTTCTCGGGTTTCCTACCACAGTCCAAAAACATGGATTCGATGTACATTGAATGCTCCAAATTGCCCCATATAGTCTGTGTGTGTGTGATTTTGTGTCCATTGATAGATTGGCGTTCTCCCCTGGGTTGGCATAGGGAATCTCACCCCCCACCCTCTCATCATCCTTGAGCAGGGGGGGGGAGGGGCAGAATCAACAATGTAGGACAGCCATGTACAGATTGTGTGACGATCAGGTGAACCGTATTTAACCATAAGTCCATTGAGCACCGTCCTGAAGGACTGCCGGTCCAATAGAAATCCAGGTTCCGTCCAGTAATCGTCATAGAACCATGATGAAGAACTGACCACACCTCCAGGAAATGAGGCAACACCTAAAAAAAAAACAAACAAACAAAAGAAGCCGTTAGAGCTAATAAAGCACCGTCATTAATTAATAAGCAGAGTTTGATTGACACAGTGCATCACGTGACTCCGGCATCACGGACTAGAGCAGCAGAACTAAAAGGGGCAGATCCTGCAGGGTACTGGAACAGAGAACAGTTCTGTTGGTGTAGCCACCTCTGGGCCTTTCAGGAAAGGTGTAGATGAACTGACAGGTCATGTGACCCGGTATATGAGCTGAGGTCTGGTTCATCAGAAAAGCAGACATATGTGTGAGGACAGGAAGTGACACCGCAGGAGGCTGAATGTACATGTGAGAAGTGAGAATGAAGAATAAAGGTGATGAATAAAGTTCTGTGGTTTCATGTTGAAGCTTTCAAAACTGGACATATAAGTATGGCGTCTGAAATTTACACTCTGTGTCTAATAATTAACTCAGTCTTGTGTTCAAAGGAATACACTTTAATTTAGACTAGATTAACGAGATAATGTTCTGTATTTGGCAAATAAATAAATAACCTCAATAAAGAGAAAGCACAGACGTCAGTGTCACAGTAATCCATACACCAATCACTAATCTGCATTAGCCCCGTTGAGTCCAACTCTTAGTGCTGGCGGTACGCACATCTTCTGACTGTCTAATTACTAATACATCGTCAGATAAGCTCAATAGCTCCTCCCTCCTTCACCTCGGTCCACACTGAAGTCGGTACGCACTTTTAAACGCAGAGGTGCGGGGCGCAGCTACATGGACAATTCCATGTACCAGATGGGAACCCGTTTCGGTGGCAAATTATTTCCCTTTATAGCACTTTCTATTTACCTGCAGTCACCCCTTACTAACAGATATACCAATCAGCAGGGGCGTTTTTAGGGTTTAGAAACATCAGGGGCTTTAGCCCAGATCCCTTATCCCCCCTCTGTCCTCTTTAAAAAGTGCCCTTTCATGAGTTTATTTATCCATTTTTCATACTGTTGTTACATTTATTTTGTTTAATCATTCATTAGTTATATTGGACAAAATTAATTTACATATGAAATATGTCTGTCAGCAGTGGAGAGCACATTCAGTTCTAATAAATGATAGTTTTGGCTGAAAACTTTTGAATAAACGAACCTGAGCTTCGGCCGAAAAGCCTGAATCTGTTTTAGGAGTCCGTTGCAGATTAGACAGTTTTAACAAGGTTTTGATTTAATTACCGTAACTCTGCGACAGTTTGCGCCTTCAGCAAAAATCTGACAGTTCTTGAGGACTGAGAAGCTGCTCTTTACAGCCAACATACAGTTATTACGGTAACTTTACTCCTGATACTGGCTCCCTCACACACACACACACACACACACACACACACACACTTGGAAGCACAAACAGCTGATGGAGGAGAGGCTGCAGAGAAAGCTGCTCTCATTTGATCCGGGGCAAATCTCTTTTTTAACAGTTTAATATCGACGCGCGGTTCAGAACAACGTAAAAAAAAAAAACCTCCTCGTCCGTGAGCATGGGCCTGACTGCTCCTTGAAAGCAGGTGTTTTTACCCAAACTTCTGGTTTGCCTCTGATTCGCGTCCCACGACACCGCAGTTAAACACTTGGAACCACCGTTCCAACCATGCGCCTCCGTGTCCGCACAAAGCCCTTTCTTCAGGTGTGCACATCATCTGACAGTAAAGTCACTTCTGAATAGTGGTATGTATTATTAATTGTCCAAAAGGAAAAGGAGATGATGACTTGATCAGGGTCATCATCACAAGTTCATAAAGCAGCGTCATTAATTAATAAGCAGAGTTTGATTGACACAGTGCATCACGTGACTCCAGCATCACGGACTAGAGCAGCAGAACTAAAAGGGGCAGATCCTGCAGGGTACTGGAACAGAGAACAGTTCTGTTGGTGTAGCCACCTCTGGGCCTTTCAGGAAAGTTGTAGATGAACTGACAGGTCATGTGAGCTGAGGTCTGGTTCATCAGAAAAGCAGACATATGTGTGAGGACAGGAAGTGACACCGCAGGAGGCTGAATGTACATGTGAGAAGTGAGAATGAAGAATAAAGATGATGAATAAAGTTCTGTGGTTTCATGTTGAAGCTTTCAAAACTGGATATATAAGTATGGCGTCTGAAATTTACACTCTGCGTCTAATAATTAACTCAGTCTTGTGTTCAGAGGAATACACTTTAATTTAGACTAGATTAACGAGATAATGTTCTGTATGTTCTCATAGCTGCTCTGCTTCATTTAACATTTATTAGACTGTGATCTGGATCGCCACCCGTCTCGTAAAATACGGAATCGTCGGGCATTTGGCAAATAAATGCTGCGTATTTCCTCGATTTGTTTGGTATTTCAAACTCTTAACGGTCTTCCAAACAGCAGCTCTGCTCAATAAACTCAATAAAGAGAAAGCAGACGTCAGTGTCACAGTAATCCATACACCAATCATCTGAGACTGATACTGTATGGAACACTGTTAGTATGGAGCTTATATCTGGTTCTGCTTTTGTTAGAACATGTCGGTGCGTGTGCAGCTTATTTTGATAGAACATTGTGGTGTGATTGATTATTTATGATGTAAAGTTTTTAAAGTTGAAAGAACATTTATTTAACATACAGTAGTATTAGAAAATATAAAGATTATATATGAACTTTTATAGAACTATTTACACTAATTGATTTATATATATATTTCACAACAAACTTTTTGTATTTGCTACGTAGGGTGAGGTGTTCGCGGAGCGAATGAGCGAGCCAGACGACCAGGTAAGCAACAGGAAGGTTTTTAATAGAAGAAAGGTGAAAACAAAAACCCAGAGCACGGGCGGAACGTGCCGGGAAATTAAACATAAAGAACACAAACAAAAACGAAAGGAAATGCAACGAAGAACAAATTCTAACAATAGCAACAGTGGTAACAGAAGTAATGCTGGCCTGCTGACCCAGGGAGAATGTGCTCATTAAGTATCATCAGCAGGCAGCATGTGACTGGGTAGGAACCAATCCCCGACCTACGGAAACCCCGAATAGCCAAAATCAAAAGGGAAAACCCAGGGGGGAGTGGCCTAGCACTCTCAAACCTAACATATTGCCCCCCCTAATTTTTATGCGAGAACAACCGGGGGGGGGGGGGGTATAGCCAACCGGGATCGGAGAAAAAAAAAAAAAAAAAAAAAAAAAAACTCTTGAGGGCGCAAAGGCAACGTGGCCTTTTGAGGGCGCTAAGGCGACGCGGCCTTTTGAGGGCGCTAAGGCGACGCGGCCTTTTGAGGGCGCGAAGGCCACGAGGCCTTTTGAGGGCGCCGAGGCGACGTGACCTCTTGAGAGCGCTGAGGCGACATGGCCTATTAAGGGTGCGGAGGCGACATGACCCTTTAAGTATGTGGGGGCAACGTAGCCATTTGAGGAAGCAGAGGCGATGCGGACGGTTAAGGATGATGCCTGCGGGCTCTGATGCTGGAGAGGCTAACGCGGACTCAGGTGCTGGAGGACGCGCGACCGCAGGGTCAACCGGGGGAAGCGTAACCGCAGGGGCAACCTGACTAGACCCGACTGAAGGTGCAACCCGAGTAGACGCGACTGCAGAACAGTCTCTGTCTTCAGGCTGGGTGTCCGGAACATAGTCTAGTATATCCTGGACGGATAGGCTCGCAGGGTGGATTACTGATGTGAATGCTACGAGGCAGATTGCTCAAAGCATGGGTCGGCTCGCTGGTGGCGCTGGGCGGCTCACAGCAGGCAGCATGTGACTGGGTAGGACCCAATCCCCGACCTCGGTGATGGACCCTACCTACGGAAACCCCGAATAGCAAAATCAAAAGGGAAAACCCAGGGGGGAGTGGCCTAACACTCCCAAACCTAACAGATACAGTTTTCAGGTGTCATTACATTCATTTAATTATTATCGTGGTTTAACTGTTTGATGACCTGCCTTCATAAAACACACAGAGCCCTGCTCTAAGTTATCACAGCAGTTATGCACTTATACTAAATTAAAGTTCTTGATTTAATTAGTTTATTTTTTAAAGTTCATTGTTGCACACTCCACACAAACATATTTACATACAGATTTAGTTCTCTGCACTTTATAAGAGAATAAACCCTTTGAAGCTTTAATTTTGACTCATTGATTTCTTGATCAGCCCTTTAACTAAAAACATGGCACAGAATCAAACACATCATCGCTGAGGTTGCCCCGTCCCATTGGAGTCGGGCCCGTGGGGGTCAGGGCCCGGAGGAGCCGTGGTGGGCGTGTCTTATCTTCATTATTAAAAGGTGGCAACACTAAATGTGATCCCGTTTGTCCGGCTCACAAACATCCACAGAACCAAATAGCATTACTTTAATGTCCCCAAAATGTTTTGTGGTGTTTTTATTTTGGATGAAAGAACCTGATACAACTGTTCCATAAAAGTAGAAGACAATTTATTGATAAAATCAATACACAGACACACATATACATAACATACTGTTATACAGCCATAAGCAGCGCAGCATAAGTTCAGCAACATCTTTTGAAAGTTAATGTGTTTGGTTTGTGTTCTATAAATGTGGATCACGACTTAATGAACATGAGAACATGTGGGTTCCAGTCGGGAACCCGTTGAGAACCCCTGCTCTAAAGTAAATAAAGCACACTATCATCAATCAGACTCCCACAACACAACAGTGGAATAAATGCTTTAAGAAGAAAAATGTTTAATACAAAGAAATCATTATGAAAAGTTCTGTTCTTATGTTCAGTTCAGATAAACATCTCACATCTCACACATTCCATACATACGGAGGTTACAGGGATAATCATTCCAGCTGGATTCTGCTTTGTAGTTGTTATACGTAGAAGTAACAACACAGTCCTCATTATTTCCAGCATCATTGGGTTCTCCATCCCTCCAGAACCTGAAACACATTAAACAATTATCACATGGCTAATTATACATACCCAGTCATAACACGAGTATATGTATATAATATATAGCGGGCAGTGGCAGCTGGTGCTAAAAAAATTGAGTGTACAATCATTTATTATCTTCGTCTTAATCCTCGAATTAGTGGCCGAATTTAAGAACACAGTTCATAAAAGACCATAAATACCCGTTTTATAAAGTTTTCTTTACTCATCTGGTGTTTACTTACGAAGTGGTTAGTGCTGAACCGTCTATCCATTTAAATTTTCCCTCCTGATCTACGTCAGTCAGACCAATCCAGACAGGTTCAGATTTAAAGTGCTGATAGATGAACTCCTGGAAGCAGCATGAAGAATACACTTAATATAATTAACTGTTAAACTTATACACAATATGTTTTAAACTAAACTTCTGTATACATGCAAAGAAATACAATAGTGCTTAAATAGACTTGCTTAAGGGCACTTCAGCTGTAGTACTTGGTGGGATTGGGAATCAAACCGAGGACCTTCAGGTCACAAGGCTGGTTCCTCAACCACACGTCTACAGAATGTGTCACTTCCTGTTCTGGAAGCCCATGTTCCTGGGATAGGCCTTATACCCACGGTGACCCTGAGTCCCTCACCTGTTCCTCTCTGCTGTTGATAATCACCAGATCAGCTTTGTTCTTTTTGCAGGTCTCTCTGCTTTCACTCCAGCCTTTCTTTTCATCAGTGATCCAGTAAAAATTATTATTAAAATACTTTAATCCTGATTTCGGTTCACCTTCATGAGGGAAAAGAAAATCATTATGTCTCTGTATTCTGATGACATAATCTTCATCTTCATCACTCCCAAAGAGAATCACATGATCTTAATCTCTGCTACTTTCAGCTTCCTCTCCTGTCTTTTGGTCAGAGCTTCTTTCTCCAGGTGGTAGAACATCGCAGATCTTACTCGTCTCATGCTCGTCATACTCGTCTATCACAGATCAGTCCTGCATCTCTACACCACCTTGCTCACACTCTCTTCTTCACCTCTCTACCATATTCTCCATCATTTCGAACATTTAACCTTCTGTACATCTCATCACAGTCACACTGTCCTTATACATATCCTAAACCACACACACATACTCCCCTGTATACTGCAAGTATTTTCTTAAATGTATTATAGAAAAACATGTGAAATTGTTTTACTTGTTACAATCATGAGAACTAAACTGAATTCATGTCTCTTTTATTTTTAACAAAACTAATCGACAAAACTATCATTCATATTGACATCTGTATGAAAGACAAGAATCACATACCCAGTTTAGTTATCAGCCTCTTTAATTCTTTCTTCTCCTGTAATTGGATGTTGTCAGTACTCAGGTTATAGTAATTGGTCTTTAATTGGATGTCAGTACTCAGGTTGTTGTATCTGGTCTGTAATTGGATGATTTCAGTACTCAGGTTGTTGTATCTGGTCTTTAATTTGTTGTTTTCAGTACTCAGGTTATTGTAATTGGTCTTTAATTGGTTGATTTCAGTACTCAGGTTGTTGTATCTGGTCTTTAATTGGTTGTTTTCAGTACTCAGATTATTGTAATTGGTCTTTAATTGGTTGATTTCCGTTGTCATGGAGGTGTTTTCAATTAACAGCAGTATAACGAACACCAGTAGAAGAATGGACAGCAACACCAGACACCCTGTGATCAGTCTGGAACATCTGAACCAATCAGCTCCTAGACAAAAATGCACAGAGTCATAGCACTACATGTGTGTATATGTGTGTGTGTGCGTATTGATGTGCAGGTGTGTCTATGTGTCTGTATTGATGTGCATGTGTGTATATGTGTGTGTCTGTATTGATGTGCATATGTGTGTCTGTATTGATGTGCATGTGTGTGTTTGTATTGATGTGTATGTGTGTATATGTGTGTGTCTGTATTGATGTGTATGTGTGTGTTTGTATTGATGTGTATGTGTGTTTGTATTGATGTGTATATGTGTATGTCTGTATTGATGCGCATGTGTGTATATGTGTATTGATGTGGATGTGTGTGTGTGTGTCTGTATTGATGTGCATGTGTGTATATGTGTGTGTGTGTATTGATGTGCATGTGTGTCTATGTGTGAAATTAATAAAGGAAATTGAGCTCGCATGGTGACAAATCACATGTTAAAATAGATTGTGGCTCTCAGACGAGCAATAAACAGAACCCAATGTATATAATAATGATCCACACAACCAGTGTTCCATGGTTCTGTAGTTCAGTTCTGTGATTCAGCATTATTTAGGTTTAGAACACGGTGCAGCTGCTTTGAGACCATGCTCTATAGAAATACAGTGTTTAATTAAAGTCTAAATAAAGAATAAAGCGCTATATAAACTAATAAACCTGAAAGATGAATATGTAAGTAGGGTTACCTGTGTGTTGAGGCTGTAGGTTTTCATTGGTGTTTGCTCCCCTGGCCTTTGTGTCAGAGTCGTCAGCTGTACAAATCTCAATACTCTCATAAATATCAACCACCTTTTCGATTCTCTCGTCTGTCAGATCCAATAAGATATTACAGTACAAATTCTGCGTTGCAGACATCGTAAAACAAAACTCACTCTGCTGATCTGTCGCTCTGCAGCAGCTCACAGTCAATACACTGGTTTAACAGAATCAACCTTCTGGAGACGTTAAAAAAGGAAGTGCTGTTTGTTACACTGAGGGTATGTCCACAAATACACATGACATCATTAGATCAGTTCATGTTCAGTGCTTTTTTAAAATAAACACTCCCCTGACTATTTTTTCTCTATTCAGACTCTGTCTGTGGTCAGTCTCCGGCGGCTCTGTGCATGCACAGTTGATTTGCATTGTTGGCCTGAAGCGGTGTTGGTGTCACTGTGAGTGTTGTGGGACGGTAACTGAAGAGCATTTGTTCATCTTCAAAAGTCTCCAACAACGCCACAAAAAGGTTG
This sequence comes from Corydoras sp. C115, assembly GCA_019802505.1. Classification (NCBI taxonomy): domain Eukaryota; kingdom Metazoa; phylum Chordata; class Actinopteri; order Siluriformes; family Callichthyidae; genus Corydoras; species Corydoras sp. C115. The sequence continues at coordinate 21,822 of JAFMOC010001201.1, forward strand.
CTAGATTTGTTGCTGGTCACTTTATTTAAAAAATAAGTCTCTAGGGGCTCTGAAAAGTCACTAAATATAACTACAAAGTCAATAAGTTGGCAACAGTGCTTCTCACATGCACATTCAGCCCCCCTACCATGTCACTTCCTGTGGAGAATTCAATTGACCTTGATCCATGTTTTTGGACTGTGTGAGGAAACCCATGCAGACAGGGAGAACATGCAAACTCCACCCAGATTGGGGTTCGAACCTGGAATCCCCAGCACTGAGAGGCAAACATGCTAAACACTAAGCCACCGTGCCGCCTGTGTGTGTAACATACTTATACAAAATAAAACTGGTTCTGATTAAATAAAGCTATATTCTTAATAATAAAGATTTAGAATGTGTTTTTACAATAGTAATTCATTTAACACATAATTTGGTAATAAACCGATTTACATCTACAAAAATATATATATACTTACATTTATTAAAAGCTATAAATGTCACAAGCTCCAAAAGTATATAGCACAGGTTCCTACATAATCATTATCTACGTAACAGTGTTGAACGGAGTCTGTACGTTGAGCTGTTCGGCTGTATTAATCACAGAAATGAGCTTAATAAGAATAAGAACATCGAAAATAAGAAAGAAAAAGCCCTTTAATAAGTGAACCATCAAAACCAGCAGGTGCTGCATGTGTGGAGTGCAGATGGGTTCTCCTCCAGATTTATTCCATACTGATTTAAAATGTTCTGTAGACGTTCATTCATTCATTATCGGCTGCTTCATCCTCTACTCGGCTTCCTCATTCCCATCCAGGGGAGAACGTTTGGAGCGCTGGGCAGATGCACCCAGAACACTCCATCACCAATCCATCACTGAACACACTGAGTGTTCACCTGCGGACAGGTGGAGGTCACGTGCTCGAATTGAGCCAATCAGAAGCCGTCAGAAACGTTGCCTAACTTTGCTGCTGGATGGAGGAAGCGGCGTTTGATTGCTGAGATTCGCTGCTCATTTTATATAAAATATTTTATTTTATTTTATTTTACAAACGCGGCACTCAGAACTAGTGACGTGTTGATGAAGCCTCGTGAAAGCTTGAAGCTTTCCATTAAAATGGTTCGGGAAAACGTTCACTGCTCAGTGCTGCATTGGCACACAAGCCCCCCCTGCTGGTCAAAACTCTTATTGTCACTTCAACTGTTTGTGACGGACTCTCGGCTGCAGTGTGGAAGCAGAGATTTGATTTGGTCATCTACTGATTCATGTGCCAGTAGAATTGGAACAGCGATCCCGACGAGGTAGGGTTGCGGTTGATTGTTTAATATGTTGTTATGAAAATAATTAGATGATGTGTTTTTTAGAGTCGCGGGTTTTCTCTGCAGTGTCTGGCTGCGGGGTGTGTACAGTATAAAGGAGCGTGGTATTAAAGTTAGTTTATTATTGGTGTGGTGTGTAAATTGTAGATTTTGGTTGTAATTTTGAGTTGTTTGGTAGATTGGTGGTTTTCTGTTACGGGCTACATGTATTTGCATGCTTGTGTATACAAGAACACAGGTCTGAATTATGCTTTCAATGTATTTTATTCAATTAAAAATCTTATGTATGAAGCTGCTAATTGGTTAAGGTGTAGTTTACAGGAATGAGCGTTGCTGTTTTGCCTGTTGTGTGTTTTATTTAATTCTTTGGTCTTTTCTCGAAACCCTGGTTTGTTTTTGTCACCGTGGAACATGACTGAATGACTCCGAGTCTCATTTATCACCGCGGTCACGCTATCCGCACTTCGGCAACGCTCGGTCTGGCTATCTGTACTCGGATTTCAAGTGCGCATTTATATCCGGTATTACGGCAACCAGAAAGCAAAATACATTTACAGCTAGCACATTTACTAAAATGTATTAAAATATAATGTAAATTGATTTTACAGCATAATTTATAAATTATTTTATTTTTTATTGTCCTGAGTTTCTCACAATGTATAAATGTGATTAAATTATAAGAATGCATATTTAAATTGTAATAAATAGATTACATCAATGCTTACATCAATAGATTTCAAATATGCTGACTTTGAATGGCAATAAAACCAATATACCACATTGTTATCAGACTTCTCTACTACTACCACAAACTACAGCATCCCCAGCATCTGCTGATAGAGTTTGGTCCATTTTTACTGTGGGAATTTGGAGTAAATTGAGTGCAAACTTTGAAAAAAATCAAGCATCGGTTTCAAATATGCTGACTTTGAAGGGCAATAAAACCAAAATACCTCATTGTTATCAGACTTCTTTACTACTACCACAAACTACAGCATCCCCAGCATCTACTGGTAGAGTTTGGTCCATTTTTACTGTGGGAATTTGGAGTAAATTGAATCCAAACTTTGAAAAAAAATCATATCATTTTCAAATATGCTGACTTTGAAGGGCAATAAAACCAAAATACCTCATTGTTATCAGACTTCTCTACTACTACTACAGTCTAGAACAAAGAAAATATCAGGTGATGAAATTTCCAGACAGATTTCTTTGATTCAGAGCTCTTCAAGACTGCCTGATGATGGTGAATCTCCACTTGAAGATTCACACTTTTGGGCAAAAGTTTGCATAGCTTTGCAAGTACCAAATACAGCAACTAACAGATATCGCCTTAGAAGAACACACATTCATTGCATTAAGGTATGAATCTTGTGTAAAAATGTGTATGTTATTGCATTAAAGACAAAAATAATAATACATGATTGTTTAAATGAACTGTTTTTCAATATACTTTTTTTCATAACAGACAAATAATCCAGAGGTGACAAATGATCACCAGGAGAAAAATTTAAAGGAAGACAAACCTGAACAAGTGAACCAAGTTAATCACAAGGATGATGTAGAGGCCAAGATCGTGCAGAAAGACAAATGTTTGAAGAAAGAAGAGGAGGAGGATGCATTGGATAAAGAAAATGAATGTGATGAAGATCCATGGAGGGCAGAAGATGCATGGGAGAATGAAGATGTATTTGAAGACCAAGAAGACAATGAGGAAAAATATTTTACTCATTCTCTTCCCTCAACACCATCATTCTTTTTTATTTCCAAGCCCAGTTGGAGAAATTTACGTAAAAAGCAAAATAAAAATCGCTTCAAAGGACTGGAATGGACAAGTATTATAGCCAAAGGACTACGATCATTACACCCATACTGCAGTTTTGAATTTTTGGGCCACAGGGTTAGAGTCATTGGCTCTAACAGAAGAAACCCACTTTTTAAATGCTCTGGGTACTGTGCATTCAGTGACTGCCCAGTGGAAGTTGATGTTGTTGTGCATGATGAAGCAACACTCAAGGCACATGTTTTCTTTAGGGGAGAACTGGTGGTGCACAGTAAAGCTGAGCTTAGGAGACGACCTGTTAGAGGAGAAGAACAAAAAAAAATAAGTCAGCATCTTGGAACCATGCTTCCAAGAGCATTTTTTTTTGCAAAACTTGCAGAAATTGGACAAATCTGTAATTGACTCAGGTTGCAGAGATGAAGCACCAAGTCCTGGAGTTCTAAAAACCATTGCTTGGAGACAAAGAATGAAGGAGAGGAAACATAAAAATGAAACACTGAGTCTTCAAAAGATGATAGAAATGAAAACTGACTCGCCCTATGAAGTGCTTCAACGAGTATTTCTTCTGCCTATAGGGGTAATGCTATGGTCAAAAAAAAGCATTGGCATTTTTCATCGCCGTTCAAAAGAGGACATAGTATACCTTGATGCAACAGGCAGTATATTAAAAAAGACAAAGCACAGTTCAGGACCATTCTATGTTTACGAACTTGTCGTGAGAAATGAAAACAAAGGATCTCCTCCTTTCCCTGTTGCAACATATGTGACATGTGACCATACCACTTCTTCAGTTCTTTATTTTCTCAGTTCTTTTCAAACGGACCAAGCCAAACTTTACGGACACAGGAACATCAAGCCATTAATGATAGTTTGTGATGGCTCTATGGTCCTTATGCAGGCCATATCACTTGTATTTTGTCAGACGAATCTCTGTGATTTGCTCTGCAAATACTACACCATTATTATTGGTAAAGGCACTGCAGAAGATTTAAACACACCGATTCTTCATCGATGCCTGAGTCATGTAATGAAAAATGCAAAAGCATTGTGCCAAAAAAAGTTAGTAATGTGTTTTTTTAATAGATACATAACTTAATAATTTATGTATATTCTCTACATGACACTAATTGTTTTCTTTATATTTTTTACATAGTATACCGCGTCACTACAAACTGGCAATCCATATATTTGGCCTTTTAACATCTGCAACATCATTGATAGAAGTGAATGAGATGATCCTTAGCTGCACTGTTATTTTCTCAAGTCCTTGCAGTTCGGCAAACGTTGAGAAGCATTTCCAAAATCTGCAAGGAATGTTAACTAATCTTGGGCAATCTCCTTTTACTGATACTAGCATTGCAGCTGAGGACTTTGAGGTATTGACAAAATTATAATTTTCATTATTATCTTATGCTTACCTTGCTGTACAATGTATAATATGTAATCATATATTTTTTTAGGACATACCATGCCAAACCCCATTTCAAAGGCATTTCCAGCATCTAATCACAAGTGCACCGCTAGACCTGGAAGGCCCTCCAAATGTGTACTATTCAAAGACATTCATTTCTTCTTTGGCTGTTTACTTCTTGCCTCATGTGGCTTTATGGTCTAGTCTAATGTTGGGTAAGAAATTTTTTTTTCATTATATTTATTATTATTTTAAAAAAATTAATTTATTGTGTTATATGTTTAATATTGTATTAGGAATGTGTCAGTAAATGTTGGTGTGTGTGTGTGTTATATTTTTAGGTGACCTGGGCAGGCATGGTGAAGGTATACCATACGAGAATTTTTCAAAAATTTTTTCCAAAATTTCAAAAAAGAAAACACAGGTAAGGTATCATACTGATTGATACTTTTTTACTGATTGATACCTTTTGTTTAATTAATAATAGCTACATCCTTGAAATAAATACAAGATTAAATAAAATACAATGTGATTTTATTTTTAGAATTTTACTACAGACAACAAGACACAAGGAATAATGGAAAAGAGCCAATGGGACCTGAAGAAAATAAGATTTCAGAAAAGACGATTGACTAGACTTGATGACTTTGTGACAACATATCAAAACATCCACATGGCTCTTTTAAGAGAGTTTGCTGATGCAGAACGCACCCAAAAAAGGTTTTTGTTTTTTTTTACATATAAATATTTGCTGATCATTTATTACATAGTAATTACATAGTAATTACATGTTATTAAATGTTATTACACTAATTACACACACACCACACACACACTTCATTGCTGATTTTAAGTACCACTTGGTTATGATATCATTTGATATAATATATAATAACATACATGTTTTAAAACAATATCATTTTTATTTATCATTTAGTGTTGTAATAATTATCTAAAAACTGTTTGGTTATAGGCGGCATGGTGGCTTAGTGGTTAGCACGTTTGCATCTCAGCACTAGGGATTTCCTGGTTCGTATCCCCATCTGGGTGGAGTTTCCATGTTCTCCATGGTTTCCAAGGTTTCCTCCGGGTTCTCCGGTTTCCTCCCACAGTCCAAAAACATGGATCAAGTCAATTGAGTTCTCCATATTGCCCCAAATAGAGTGTGTCTGTGTGAGTGAGTGTGTGCCCAGCGATGGATTTGCGCCCTGTCCTGGGTGTATCTGCCCAGCGACCGAAACGTTCTCCTCTGGATGGGCATGGGGAACCCCCGCGACCCTAATAGAGGATAAAGCGGGAGATAATGAATGAATGAATGTTTGGTTATATGTTTTCAATTCACTACACCGATTAAATGTGGTGACAAATCGAGAATAATGAGACAAATTAGTACAAATCGATATCTAGTAACACAATTTCTTTGTTTAGTGAATCATATTGTGATGTTATTTATAAATTGTATTATGTCTATATATTACCTTAAAATTTATAGGAGCACAGAATCCTGAAAGAAAAGTGGAAACAAAGAAAAAGAAACAAGACAGGACTCTATGTTTCTCCAATAAAGAAGCCCTTTCAATTCAAAAAGGAAGAACCACCAAAAGTGAGTATGCAAATTACATGTAAAAAGTTTTAAAGCCATTTTTTTTAAAAACTTGGAAGGTAAATAAATACCATTGTTTAAAGTTTAAAATTTACACATAAATTACAACATGCATAAATGGTAAATAAAATGATAGTGATCACTGAAAGTTTTTGAACTTTTGAACCTCCTCAAAATTGTGTATGTTTGTGCATAAATTTGACACAAAACCATTGGATTCGAATACATTTAAAATTAAGTACACAAAACAAAGTGAAAACAGACACTGCGTCACCTCTCAGTTCTGGGGATCCAGGTTCGAATATCAATCTGGTTCCCATGTTCTCCCCATGTCCGTGTGGGTTTTCTCCGGGTTCTCTGGGTTTCCTCCCACAGTCAAAAAAACATGAATTTCAGATTACTCAGCTGCTCTAAACTGTCCTCTATGTGTCTCAAGCCTAGTAGGGGGTGAGGGATGTGTCAGGAAGGGCATCCGACATAAAGCACTGCCAAGTCTAATATGCAAGCACAAATGCGACTTCTGAATAATAAAGGGTAAAATGCAAAAGTCACGCAAATTAACTTGGTGAATTTTATGAAATTACATAGCAGATTTAACTATTTTTTTAAATAGATAAACATAATACCCAAAATGTTTGCTGTTAAAATTTAGAATCAATTGTTAAAACAGTACTAATTCACACATCTTTGTCACTCAAATGTACATATGTAATACAACAAATGTTCATCAATGAATAAGAAAGTGTAATATTGCTGTTTCATTTGTTTGATGTGATGCGCATCCATGTTTTAGCATTGCAATTTTTTTTTAAATAATCAAGTAACGGGCGGCACGGTGGCTTAGTGGTTAGCACGTTCGCCTCTCAGCGCTAAGGATTCCCGGTTCGAATCCCCATCTGGGTGGAGTTTCCATGTTCTCCCCGTGTCTGCGTGGGTTTCCTCCGGGTTCTCCGGTTTCCTCCCACAGTCCAAAAACATGGATCAAGTCAATTGAATTCTCAAAAATTGCCCCATATAGAGTGTGTATGTGTGAGTGAGTGTGTGCCCAGCGATGGATTGGCGCCCTGTCCTGGGTCTATCTGCCCAGCGCCCGAGACGTTCTCCCCTGGATGGGCATGGGGAACCCCACCGTGACCCTAATGGAGGATAAAGCGGGAGATAATGAATGAATGAATAATCAAGTAACATTGAACATTCTGGATAAAATATATGTTTATATAATTAAAAAGTATGTTTTCATTCTAACCAAATTAACCATGCTATTTATTTTTATTACTATTATTACACAATTTCAAACAGGAAACAACGCCAGTGACTCCTACAGATATCTCTCCCAAAGCTGTCATCCAAAAATCACAATCAGAGATCATGATGACACCCGATCACAACATAGAAACGTTAGAGGTGTGTTTTCCTAAAAAACTTAAGGAAAGATCATAATAAAAGATCACAAATTTTATCTACAGTATGTCCCATTATCATGTCACTAAATGATATATATGTATATATGTGTGTTGGTCTCTACAGGGTGATTTGGAGAAAATCACTACATCTACACCTGTTCAGGGACCCTCAACTTTGACATTTGTTGAAGAAATAAAAGAAGAGGTTGTTCTTATTCAGGTAATCATATTGTCAGTAGTTAATAATTATTTAATTAAAATCAAGAAATTGTGTATTACCACATATCATTAATAATAACCTTAAAAGTAATTAATTTCAAGCAAGATATTGTATTTCTTTTATGACATTCATAATAATTCTATGTTTTATGTTCTTATTCAGAAAAAGAAAATTGGGGAAAGTCTCAGAAACAATGGTCCGATATGGGGAATTAATTCTCCACAACAACCTCTTCCAGTTAACAGACTCATCAAACCAGTTCAGATACACCATGATCAGCTAATGAGCATTCTGGACCCTCATACATGGCTAAGCGCTGACGAGATCGATCTAGGGTCTTATTATATTGCTACAAAATATCCTGACACTGACGGCTTTCAGTCATGTCTTCCGTTTTCAACACTTCGTAGTGAAGGTATTGATGGGACACCAGCCAAGCCTTTCACTCAAATTGTCAATGTAAATAATAATCATTGGGTCACAGTCAGCAATATTTTCTGTGGGTCAAATGAGGTGTATGTCTATGACAGCCTGAACGTCAACATCAATAAGACAACAGAACAAATGCTGTCTTGGCTGCTTCGAACAAAGTCACCCCATTTCACAATAAGGAAACCTGCAGTTCAAATTCAGCAAACAGGTAGCAACTGTGGAGTCCTTGCAATAGCTTTTGCCACAGTGCTAAGCAAAGGAATAAAACCTGAAGAATGTCTGTTCCAGGAGAAAACACTAAGGCACCAGAATTTACATTTCAAAAAATACAAGCATTGCCAGAAAGAGACAGCATTACAGTTGCAGTATATTGTGTCTGCAGAACTGCACACAATAATGAGGTGATGGTCCAGTGCACCTCATGCAACTCGTGGTACCACCCAAATTGTGTGTCTGTTCCAAAAAGTGCCTTAGACACCACAGCCGAGGAATGGCATTGTTCAAGCTGTAGTCTTTGAAATTCATGATCATTACAATGTGTAAAATCTGTATTAAAGTACCCTAAATGTTAAAAGTTCTAAATAGTTAAATAATTTTTATATATATAAACATTTGTGCAGAAAATAAAACGTATATTGGTGCATATATTTTGTATTATTTATCATAATGTAGTTTGTTGTAGTAGTGGAAAAGTCTGATGATGAGGTATTTTGGTTTTATTGCCCTTCAAAGTCAGCATATTTGAAACCGATGCTTGATTTTTTCAAAGTTTGCACTCAATTTACTCCCAATTCCCACAGTAAAAATGGACCAAACTCTACCAGTAGATGCTGGGGATGCTGTAGTTTGTGGGAGTAGTAGAGAAGTCTGATAACAATGTGGTATATTGGTTTTATTGCCCTTCAAAGTCAGCATATTTAAAAAAGATATGAATTTTTTTCAAAGTTTGGATTCAATTTACTCCCAATTCCCACAGTAAAAATGGACCAAACTCTACCAGTAGATGCTGGGGATGCTGTAGTTTGTGGGAGTAGTAGAGAAGTCTGATAACAATGAGGTATTTTGGTTTTATTGCCCTTCAAAGTCAGCATATTTGAAACCGATGCTTGATTTTTTTCAAAGTTTGCACTCAATTTACTCCCAATTCCCACAGTAAAAATGGACCAAACTCTACCAGTAGATGCTGGGGATGCTGTAGTTTGTGGGAGTAGTAGAGAAGTCTGATAACAATGTGGTATATTGGTTTTATTGCCCTTCAAAGTCAGCATATTTAAAAAAGATATGAATTTTTTTCAAAGTTTGGATTCAATTTACTCCCAATTCCCACAGTAAAAATGGACCAAACTCTACCAGTAGATGCTGGGGATGCTGTAGTTTGTGGGAGTAGTAGAGAAGTCTGATAACAATGAGGTATTTTGGTTTTATTGCCCTTCAAAGTCAGCATATTTGAAACCGATGCTTGATTTTTTTCAAAGTTTGGATTCAATTTACTCCCAATTCCCACAGTAAAAATGGACCAAACTCTATCAGTAGATGCTGGGGATGCTGTAGTTTGTGGGAGTAGTAGAGAAGTCTGATAACAATGAGGCATTTTGGTTTTATTGCCCTTCAAAGTCAGCATATTTAAAAAAGATATGAATTTTTTTCAAAGTTTGGATTCAATTTACTCCAAATTCCCACAGTAAAAATGGACCAAACTCTACCAGTAGATGCTGGGGATGCTGTAGTTTGTGGGAGTAGTAGAGAAGTCTGATAACAATGAGGTATTTTGGTTTTATTGCCCTTCAAAGTCAGCATATTTGAAACCGATGCTTGATTTTTTTTCAAAGTTTGCAATCAATTTACTCCAAATTCCCACAGTAAAAATGGACCAAACTCTACCAGTAGATGCTGGGGATGCTGTAGTTTGTGGGAGTAGTAGAGAAGTCTGATAACAATTAGGTATTTTGGTTTTATTGCCCTTCAAAGTCAGCATATTTGAAACCGATGCTTGATTTTTTTTTTCAAAGTTTGCACTCAATTTACTCCAAATTCCCACAGTAAAAATGGACCAAACTATCAGTAGATGCTGGGGATGCTGTAGTTTGTGGGAGTAGTAGAGAAGTCTGATAACAATGAGGTATTTTGGTTTTATTGCCCTTCAAAGTCAGCATATTTGAAACCGATGCTTGATTTTTTTCAAAGTTTGCACTCAATTTACTCCAAATTCCCACAGTAAAAATGGACCAAACTCTATCAGTAGATGCTGGGGATGCTGTAGTTTGTGGCAGTAGTAGAGAAGTCTGATAACAATGAGGTATTTTGGTTTTATTGCCCTTCAAAGTCAGCATATTTAAAAAAGATATGAATTTTTTTCAAAGTTTGGATTCAATTTACTCCCAATTCCCACAGTAAAAATGGACAAAACTCTACCAGTAGATGCTGGGGATGCTGTAGTTTGTGGGAGTAGTAGAGAAGTCTGATAACATTTAGGTATTTTGGTTTTATTGCCCTTCAAAGTCAGCATATTTAAGAAAGATATGAATTTTTTTCAAAGTTTGCACTCAATTTACTCCAAATTCCCACAGTAAAAATGGACCAAACACATACCAGTAGATGCTGGGGATGTTGTAGTTTGTGGCAGTAGTAGAGAAGTCTGATAACAATGAGGCTTTTTGGTTTTATTGCCCTTCAAAGTCAGCATATTTAAAAAAGATATGAATTTTTTTCAAAGTTTGGATTCGATTTACTCCAAATTCCCACAGTAAAAATGGACCAAACTCTACCAGTAGATGCTGGGGATGCTGTAGTTTGTGGGAGTAGTAGAGAAGTCTGATAACAATGAGGTATTTTGGTTTTATTGCCCTTCAAAGTCAGCATATTTAAAAAAGATATGAAATTTTTTTTCAAATTTTGTAATCAATTTACTTTCCACAGTAAAGATGAAGCAAACTTATTCATAGAGGGGCTACTGTAGTCTGTGGCAGTAGTTGAAAAAAAGTTATTAGATGTAATATTTAATTATATAAAATAATATAAATTATATAATATATATAATATAATATATAAATAATAATATTATATATATATATATATATATATGTATATATAATATATATAATATAATATATAAATAATATAAAAATTATATAAAATAATATAAAAGAATAAAATAATGTATTAGATATTTTTATTACATTTTAAATATGCATATTTACAATTTTAAGTATATTTATATAATGTGAGCAACTATTTACAATTAAAAAATAAAATTATTTATTAATTATGGTGTAAATAGCTATTTACATTATATTTTAACACATTTTAGTGAATGTGCTGCTGAAACCGTGTTTCACTTTCGGGTTGCCGTAATACTGGATATAAATGCGCACTTGAAATCCGAGTACAGATAGCGAGACCGAGCTTTGCTGAAGTGCAGATGGCGTGACCGCGGTCATTTATCTGCAGGAGTTTGTTTCTTGCTTTGAAGTAGCGGCTGTCCATTTAATAGTGTATTATATCTGTGATCTTTTTTCAAGATGGCTGGGTTGGTTTTCTACATTTCGTTTGGTGAACCAGGAGTAAAGCTAATGAGCACTTTTATTTTATTCTGCAGGTTGTTGTGTAGTATTTGTGTGTAAGACTCTTAGACAGTTGAGCTCTTGGTAAGGCTGCTGATGTCACAAATACACATGACGTCATTAAATCAGTTCATGTTCAGTGCTTTTTAAAAACATACACTCCCCTGGATATTTTTTAATGTTTTTTTTTATTTATTTTTTTTATCTCAGAACCTAAAATGACAAAGAGGGTGAATCTGCATGTGAGAATGTGAGCAGCTATAGGTAATAAAAATAAACCTTTAATACTGGATATATAACTATATA
>JAFMOC010001202.1:0-10000 GCA_019802505.1 Corydoras sp. C115
GACACTCTAAGCACCTGATATGAATTGCCCGTGCTTGTGGCCCATGTCACACTGCTGCCACCTAGCGGTGACATGACCCCATTACAAAAATCAAAGGCGTAACGCATGTGACACTGCTGCCACCTAGAGTGTCGCTTTATATAGACGCTCTAGCGCCTGGTCCAAATTGCCCATGATGGAGGAGCGTGGACCATGTGACACTGCTGCCACCTAGAGCGTCGCTTTATATAGACACTCTAGCACCTGATATGAATTGCCCGTGCTTGTGGCCCATGTCACACTGCTGCCACCTAGCGGTGACATGACCCCATTACAAAAATCAAAGGCGTAACGCATGTGACACTGCTGCCACCTAGAGCGTTGCTTTATATAGACGCTCTAGCACCTTATCCAAAATGCCCGTGATTGTGGACCATGTGACTCTGCTGCCACCTAGCGGTGACACGGCCCCATTACAAAAATCAAAGGCGTAACGCATGTGACACTGCTGCCACCTAGAGCGTCGCTTTATATAGACGCTCTAGCACCTGATCCTAGTTGCCCCTGATTGTTGACCATGTGGCACTGCTGCCACCTAGAGCGTCGCTTTATATAGACGCTTTAGCACCTGATATGAATTGCCCGTGATTACGGACCATGTGACATTGCTGCCACCTAGAGCGTTGCTTTATATAGACGCTCTAGCACCTGATCCGAGTTGCCCCTGATTGTTGACCAAGTGGCAATGCTGCCACCTAGAGTGTCGCTTTATATAGACGCTCTAGCACCTGAAACGATTTGCCCGTGCTTGTGGCCCATGTCACACTGCTGCCACCTAGCGGTGACACGGCCCCATTACAAAAATCAAAGGCGTAACCCATGTGACACTGCTGCCACCTAGAGCGTCGCTTTATATAGACGCTCTTGCACCTGAACCGAATTACCCGTGATTATGGACCATGTGACACTGCTGCCACCTAGAGCGTCGCTTTATATAGACACTCTAGCACCTGAAACGAATTGCCCATGATGGAGGTGCGTAAAGCATGTGACACTGCTGCCACCTAGAGCGTCGCTTTATATAGACGCTCTAGCACCTAATCCGAATTGCCCGTGATTATGGACCATGTGACACTGCTGCCACCTAGCCGTGACACGGCCCCATTACAAAAAGCAAAGGCGTAACGCATGTGACACTGCTGCCACCTAGAGTGTCGCTTTATATAGACGCTCTAGCACCTGAAACGAATTGTCCGTGCTTGTGGCCCATGTCACACTGCTGCCACCTAGCGGTGACATGACCCCATTACAAAAATCAAAGGCGTAACGCATGTGACACTGCTGCCACCTAGCGGTGACACGGCCCCTAGAGCACCTTTTTCTTTAATAACCTTTAATAGCTTTATCGAACTGTCCTCAGGTTCCGCCTGGTGCCGTTCCTGGTGGAGCTCCGAGCCGTGATGGACTGGGTTTGGACCGACACCACGCTGTCTCTTTCCAACTGGATGTGTGTGGAGGACATTTACGCCAACACCTTCATCATCAAGTGCAGCCGCGAGACCGAGAAGGTGAGAACCTTCAATTACAGCTGTTTAAGGACCCACCCGTCCTGACGGAACGTTTGCAGCTGGGTATACGATGGACGTCTGCTGATTGGATGAGACGTTGTCCTGGTGTATCGGGAAATTGGAAGCGTTGGGTCAGCCGTCCAGCGTCGCTTCCAGCCGCCCAATATGATCGATGTGATGGGTGGAGCTGCTGGAACTCAGAACCATCCTGGAGAACCTTTGAGAACGAGGTTGGGACCATTGGAGAGCAGATGAGGGGTTCTAAATCTCCTTGAGCCTCGCCTTCAACTTAAAGTCTTATTTTGCTGAGTCGGCGCCGTGTCCTCAGAACGTAGCCTTCAGGGACGAGGCATCCATAGAGGAACCTCCCCCAGAAGAACCGGTTCTACAGAGTGCTGATAGCCAAGAACTGTTCCAAGAACCAATGCTGTGACATAATGAGAACTAAACACACAGGTTCCCCATGTCCATCCAGGGGAGAACGTCTCAGGCGCTGGGCAGATACACCCAGGACAGGGGGGCAATCTATCACGGGCCACACACTCACTCACACACACACTGTATATGGGGCAATTTGGAGAATTCAATTGACCTTGAGGGCGGCATGGTGGCTTAGTGGTTGGCATGTTCTCCTCTCAGCGCTGGGGATTCCCGGTACGAATCCATGTTCTCCCCGTGTTCCATGTTCTCCCCGTGTCCGCGTGGGTTTCCTCCGGGTTCTCCGGTTTCCTCCCACAGTCCAAAAACATGGATCAATGGCAATTGAGTTCTCCAAATTGCCCCATATAGAGTGTGTGTGTGAGTGAGTATGTGTCCAGTGATAGATTGCCCCCCCTGTCCTGGGTGTATCTGCCCAGCGCCCAAAACGTTCTCCCCTGGATGGGCATGGGGAACCCCCCACCCCCACCCCCCACGACCCTAGTGACAGTGGTAGGCATGTTCTCCTCTGGGGAATCCTCTGGGGATTCTGTTCGGAATCCCCATCTGGGTGGAGTTTGCATGTTCTCCCCGTGTCCGTGTGGGTTTCCTCCGGGTTCTCCGGTTTCCTCCCACAGTCCAAAAACATGGATCAAGGGCAATTGAGTTCTCCAAATTGCCCCATATAGAGTGTGTCTGTGAGTGTGTCTGTGTCCAGTGATAGATTGCCCCCCTGTCCTGGGTGTATCTGCCCAGCGCCCGAGACGTTCTCCCCTGGATGGGCATGGGGAACCGCCCCCCCCCCCCCGACCCTAATAGAGGACAAAGTGGAAGATAATGGAGGGATGACTAAGTGACAGTGGTTAGCATGTTCTCCCAATGTCTCTCCCCGTGTCCACGTGGGTTTCCGTCCCCGGGTTCTCCGGTTTCCTCCCACAGTCCAAAAACATGGATCAAGGGCAATTGAGTTCTCCAAATTGCCCCATATAGAGTGTGTGTGTGTGAGTGAGTGTGTGCCCAGTGATAGATTGCCCCCCCCTGTCCTGGTGTATCTGCCCAGCGCCCGATCTGGCCAAAACGTTCGCTCCCCTGGATGGGCATGTGGAACACCCCCCCCCCCCCCCCCCCCCCCCGAAGATAATGTATGGGTGATATTAATGTCTCAGATGTTTGTGAGTTCATTGTTTTGTTTCTCGTTTGTAGAAATATCCTCAACCCAAGGGTCAGAAGAAGAAGAAGATAGTGAAGTACGGAATGGGCGGCATTATTATTTTCTTTCTGATCTGCATCATCTGGTTCCCGCTGCTCTTCATCTCATTGGTCAGATCCGTCGTGGGCGTGGTCAACCATCCACTGGACGTTTCGGTGACGGTCAAGCTCGGTGGTTACGAGGTAAACCTTACAATGGGCGCAGCCCATGAAGTTGGAATTCCGTCTATTTGATGGGCGTCGAAAACGTTTGTTTAGCGTTAAAATTCAAACCAAGGAACAATTTAGTCTTTAGCTACCAAATACGTTACCAAACACCAAACACCAAACACCGGCCATGTCCGAAAAAACACCCAACACCCAACAAAACACCACATCCAAAGTCTGCAGGTACACAACAATAGAAAGGTCCTCCAGCGGCCACAATCCCATGGTTCACCATGGAGGGGGGGGGGGGGTGGTTAATGTTGCCCATCCAGGGGATAACGTTTCGTGCGCTGGGTGCTATACCACCCAGGACAGGGGGTGCAAAATCTATCAACTGGACACCAACACGACATCTCACTCACCACACTCTATTATGGGGGCAATTGGAGGAGAACTCAACGTTGACCTTGAGCTTGAGATGAGCCAGTGTTTTTGGACTGTTGGGGGAGGATGGAAAACCGGAGAACCCGTTAGGAGGAGAAACCCACAGGGACACGGGGAGGACATGGACAAACTCCACCCCAGATTGGGGATTTGAACGGGAATCCCTAGTGCAATGAGAGGAGAACATGCCAAACCACTAAGACACTGTGCCACCATTCATCCATAAGGGTTGTGGGGGGGGGTCCCCAGATGCCCATCCAGTGGAGAAACACTCTCGGGGCGCTGTGGAACCTTGCAAGCATCACACCCAGGACAGTGGGGGAATCTATCACTGGACACACACTCACTCACACACTCTATATGGGGCAATTTGGAGAACTCAGTTGACCTTGAGCCATGTTTTTGGACTGTGGGAGGAAACCGGAGAACCCGTAGGAAACCCACGCGGACACGGGGAGGACATGGAAACTCCACCCAGATTGGGATTTGAACCGGGAATCCCTAGTGCTGAGAGGAGAACATGCCAAATCACTAAGACACTGTGCCACCATTCATCCATAAGGGTTGTGGGGGGGGGTCCCCATGCCCATCCAGTGGAGAACACTTCGGGCGCTGGGCAGATACACCCAAGACAGGGGGGCAATCTATCACTGGACACACACACAACACACACACTCTATATGGGGCAATTTGGAGAACTCAATTGAGCATTGATCCATGTTTTTGGACTCATGGGGTGGGAGGAAAACGGAGAACCCGGAGGAAACCCACGTTGACACGGGGAGGACATGGAAACTCCCACCCAGATTGGGATTCGAACGGGAATCCCAGCGCTGAGAGGAGAATGCCAAACCACTAAGCCAAAGTGCCCTATACCATTCATCCATTAGGGTTGTGCGGGGGGGTTCTCCAGGGTCCATCCAGGGTGAGAACGCTTCGGGCGCTGGGGCAGATACACCCAGGACAGGGGGGGCAAAATCTATCACTGGACACACACTCACTCACACACTCTAATATGGGGCAATTTGGAGAACTCAATTGAACTTGATCCATGGTTTTTGGACTGTGGGAAGTAAGAAACCGGAGCGACACCAGAGGAAAAACCCACGTTTGACACAGGGTGGGGACATGCAAACTCCCCCAGATTGGGATTCGAACCTGAATCCGTATAGTGCTGAGAGGAGAAACATGCCAAACCACTAAGGACACTTGCCACCATTCATCCATAAGGGTGTGGGGGGGGGGTCCCCATGCTCCATCCAGTGGAGAACACTTTTGGGCGCTGGGCAGATAAGGACCCCAAGACAGGGGGGCAACTCTATCACGGAAACACACACACACACACTCTATATGGGGCAATTTGGAGAACTCAATTGAGCTTGATCCATGTTTTTGGACTGTGGGAGGAAACCGGAGAACCCGTAGGAAACCCACGCGGACACGGGGAGGACATGGAAACTCCACCCAGATTGGGATTCGAACCTGGAATCCCTAGTGCTGAGAGGAGAACATGCCAAAACACTAAGCCACCGTGCTGCCATCCATCCATTATCTTCCCCTTTATCCTCCATTAGGGTTGTGGGGGGGTTCTCCATGTCCATCCAGGGGAGAACGTTTGGGGCGCTGGGCAGATACACCCAGGACAGGGGGGCAATCTATCACTGGACACACACTCACTCACACACACACACTCTATATGGGGCAATTTGGAGAACTCAATTGACCTCGAGCCATGTTTTTGGACTGTGGGAGGAAACCGGAGAACCCGGAGGAAACCCACGGGGACACGGGGAGGACATGCACAACCTGCGCTGAGAGCGCGGAGAGGAGAACATGCCAACCACTAAACCACATGCCACCCTATATTAAAGCGTTTATTTTGTTGTTGAATTGATGTATTAATTGATTTTTTTTAAATTGTTATTATTAATTGATTTATTAATTGATTTATTTTTTAATTGTTATTAATTGTCTCCCTCAGCCGCTGTTTACGATGAGCGTCCAGCAGCAATCCATCAAACCGTTTGTGAGCGAGGACTACGACCGCCTGACCACGCAGTTTGGAACCAATGCCGTGAGTGACCCCACACTGACCGTCGGACACCATTAATTAAAACGATTTCCGTAAACGGCCGACTCGTCGTCGAAGTACCTCTATTGTTGCCCCCCCTGCTGGATTCTTGCACCCCAAAGCGTTAAGAGGGTAAAAGGTTATTACTCCGGTGCAACAAATAAGCCTTTAAACCCTCAAAAAGCGAGACCAGGAGACAGCGGCAAGACAAAACTCCCCGTTATGTTGATATCTTAAGGAGGAAACCTTGTGAGGACCGAGGCTCAGTGGGGGACTCGTCCTCGTCCTCCATCGACAGTGTAGGACAGCCATGTACGGAATGTGTGGTGGTCATGTGACCCGGATTTAACCATTCCTTGTTGGTTTCGACCGACCAATCATCATCCACCTCCAGGCGATTGGTCAGGTTAATAAGTGGGTTGGTAATTGGTTAGGTTAATAAGTCGGTTGGTTGATAATTGGTTAGGTTAATAAGTCGGTTGGTTGATAATTGGTTAGGTTAATAAGTCGGGTGGTTGGTAATTGGTTAGGTTAATAAGTTGGTTGGTAATTGGTTAGGTTAATAAGTTGGTTGGTAATTGGTTAGGTTAATAAGTTGGTTGGGTAGCCGTCCCGAACAGCGGGCAGTGAATGGTTTGTGGTTAAGTAGTGGACTTGTGGTCTTGGTTGTCCACAGCTCGAGACGTCTTGATCTGTGGACATGCAAGTCTGTCCCATGTCCGCGACTTCACCCGCCTACCCATCACTGCCCGCTGTTCGGGACGGCTAACCAATTACCAACCAACTTATTAACCTAACCAATTACCAACCAACTTGTTTACCTAACCAATTATCAACCAACCAACGTATTAACCTAACCAATTACCAACCAACATATTTACCTAATCAATTACCAACCGACTTATTAACCTAATCAATTACCAACCGACTTATTAACCTAACCAATTACCAACCAACTTATTAACCTAACCAATTACCAACCAACTTGTTTACCTAACCAATTATCAACCAACCAACGTATTAACCTAACCAATTACCAACCGACTTATTAACCTAACCAATTATCAACCAACCGACTTATTAACCTAACCAATTACCAACCGACTTATTAACCTAACCAATTACCAACCAACTTATTAACCTAACCAATTACCAACCGAATTATTAACCTAACCAATGACCAACCAACCGACTTATAAACTTAACCAGTTACCAACTGACTTATTAACCTAACCAATTACCAACCAACTGACTTATTAACCTAACCAATTACCAACAACTTATTAACCTAACCAATTATCAACCAACCAACATATTAACCTAACCAATTACCAACTGACTTATTAACCTAGCCAATTACCAACAACTTATTAACCTAACCAATTATCAACCAACCGACTTATTAACCTAACCAATTACCAACCAACTTGTTAACCTAACCAATTACCAACCAACTTGTTAACCTAACCAATTACCAACCGACTTATTAACCTAACCAATTACCAACCAACTTATTAACCTAACCAATTACCAACCAACTTATTGTTGTTCATAATTGGTCAGGTGATCTGATGATCGGTCAGTTCTAATAATTGGTCAGGTGATCTGCTGATCGGTCAGTTGTTCTGATAATCGGTCAGTTGTTCTGATAATTGGTCAGGTGATCTGATGGTCAGGTGATCTGCTGATCGGTCAGTTGTTCTGATAATCGGTCAGTTGTTCTGATAATCGGTCAGGTGATCTGATGATCGGTCAGTTGTTCTGATAATCGGTCAGTTGTTCTGATAATCGGTCAGGTGATCTGATGATTGGTCAGGTGATCTGCTGATCGATCAGTTGTTCTGATAATCGGTCAGGTGATCTGATGATCGGTCAGGTGATCTGATGATCGGTCAGTTGTTCTGATAATCGGTCAGTTGTTCTGATAATCGGTCAGTTGTTCTGATAATCGGTCAGGTGATCTGATGATCGGTCAATTGTTCTGATAATCGGTCAGGTGATCTGCTGATCGGACAGTTGTTCTAATAATTGGTCAGGTGATCTGCTGATCGGTCAGTTGTTCTGATGATTGGTCAGGTGATCTGCTGATCGGTCAGTTGTTCTGATAATTGGTCAGGTGATCTGCTGATCGGTCAGTTGTTCTGATAATTGGTCAGGTGATCTGCTGATCGGTCAGTTGTTCTGATAATTGGTCAGGTGATTTGCTGATTGGTCACTTGTTCTGATAATTGGTCAGGTGATCTGCTGATCGGTCAGTTGTGTGATCTGCTGATCAGTCAGTTGTTCTGATAATTGGTCAGATGATCTGCTGATCGGTCAGTTGTTCTGATAATTGGTCAGGTGATCTGCTGATCGGTCAGTTGTGTGATCTGCGGATTGGTCAGTTGTTCTGATGATTGGTCTGGTGATCTGCTGATCGGTCAGTTCTGATAATTGGTCAGGTGATCTGCTGATCAGTCAGTTGTTCTGATAATTGGTCAGGTGATCTGCTGATCGGTCAGTTGTTCTGATGATTGGTCAGGTGATCTGCTGATCGGTCAGTTGTTCTGATAATTGGTCAGGTGATCTGCTGATCGGTCAGTTGTTCTGATAATTGGTCAGGTGATCTGCTGATCGGTCAGTTGTTCTGATAATTGGTCAGGTGATTTGCTGATTGGTCACTTGTTCTGATAATTGGTCAGGTGATCTGCTGATCGGTCAGTTGTGTGATCTGCTGATCAGTCAGTTGTTCTGATAATTGGTCAGATGATCTGCTGATCGGTCAGTTGTTCTGATAATTGGTCAGGTGATCTGCTGATCGGTCAGTTGTGTGATCTGCGGATTGGTCAGTTGTTCTGATGATTGGTCTGGTGATCTGCTGATCGGTCAGTTGTTCTGATAATTGGTCAGGTGATCTGCTGATCAGTCAGTTGTTCTGATAATTGGTCAGGTGATCTGCTGATCGGTCAGTTGTTCTGATAATTGGTCAGGTGATCTGCTGATCGGTCAGTTGTTCTGATAATTGGTCAGGTGATCTGCTGATCGGTCAGTTGTTCTGATAATTGCTCAGGTGATTTGCTGATTGGTCACTTGTTCTGATAATTGGTCAGGTGATCTGCTGATCGGTCAGTTGTGTGATCTGCTGATCAGTCAGTTGTTCTGATAATTGGTCAGGTGATCTGCTGATCAGTCAGTTGTTCTGATAATTGGTCAGGTGATCTGCTGATCGGTCAGTTGTTCTGATAATTGGTCAGGTGATCTGCTGATTGGTCAGTTGTTCTGATAATTGGTCAGGTGATCTGCTGATCGGTCAGTTGTTCTGATAATTGGTCAGGTGATTTGCTGATTGGTCACTTGTTCTGATAATTGGTCAGGTGATCTGCTGATCGGTCAGTTGTTCTGATAATTGGTCAGGTGATCTGCTGATTGGTCAGTTGTTCTGATAATTGGTCAGGTGATTTGCTGATTGGTCAGTTGTTCTGATAATTGGTCAGGTGATCTGATGTTCCGTCAGTTGTTCTGATAATTGGTCAGGTGATCTGATGTTCCGTCAGTTGTTATGATAATTGATCAGTTGTTATGATGGTCAGGTGATCTGCTGAACGGTCAGTTGTTCTGATAATCGGTCAGGTGATCTGATGATCGGTCAGGTGATCTGATGATCGGTCAGTTGTGTGATCTGCTGAACGGTCAGTTGTTCTGATAATCGGTCAGGTGATCTGCTGATCGGTCAGTTGTTCTGATAATCGGTCAGGTGATCTGCTGATCGGTCAGTTGTTCTGATAATTGGTCAGGTGATCTGCTGATCGGTCAGTTGTTCTGATAATTCGTCAGGTGATCTGCTGATCGGTCAGTTGTTATGATAATTGGTCAGTTGTTATGATGGTCAGGTGATCTGCTGAATGGTCAGTTGTTCTGATAATCGGTCAGGTGATCTGATAATCGGTCAGTTGTTATGGTGGTCAGGTGATCTGATGATCGGTCAGTTGTGTGATCTGCTGAACGGTCAGTTGTCCTGATAATCGGTCAGGTGATCTGATAATCGGTCAGTTGTTATGGTGGTCAGGTGATCTGCTGATCGGTCAGTTGCTTTGTGTGTCGCTGAACTCGATCCCTTTCCCGCTTTACCGCTCATGGGGAACCAATCAGAAGGCCTGACGGCATCATGTGGTCTTGTTCGTATTTG
>JAFMOC010001202.1:15000-31921 GCA_019802505.1 Corydoras sp. C115
GGCATCATTCTGAATAAACACGTGATTTATTCCCAATAATACACAACCTCGAGCATCGTATTGCTTTAATAAAACACTTATAAACACATGATAAGAAACAAACGAGTTTCATGAACGTGTTTATTGTAATAATGATGTAATCTAGTTTTTAAAGTGAACGCCGATCGCAGAGTAGCAGGTTTCCGGTTTCGCTAACTATTAAACACTGCCATCTAGCGGCCGAATTACAGATCGCAGTTCATAAGAATATCAACGTAATTGTTGTATATCGCGTGTTGATGTAAATGTGACGTGGTCAGAGGGCTGTGCTTTACAAACAGCTCAGCCAATCAGATTTAAGGAGCGTACGTAATCGTTTTATAAAAACGCGGTATCCATCCCGCGGTGATGCAGGAACACGAGACGACAAACACTTTGCAAATACGGTGACTAAACACAACATTAACGCAACTGAACTCTAATACTAGAGCAACTAACAAATACGTTCAGCGCAATTTAACATAACCATTAATTGTTGCTTAGAAAAGAACTATTTAGTGAATGTAATTAAAGAACATGCTAATTTTCCATTTAAAGTTGTGTGTTTAAGTATTTTATGAACCTTTACTTTAAAAATAGAAAGAAAAAAAAGTATTTGTGGTCACCGTTCTGTATAACGTTATGTAAATTAAACATGAACATTCATCGTTTCGTGCTGCATCGCCGTTCACTAAATACTAAATACATAAAATACTAGATAATAATAATAATAATAATAATAATAATAATAATAATAATAATAATAAATAATAAAAAACCTAAATAATACTAAATAATAAAATACTTAAAATAGTTAAAACTTAAAAAACTTAATTCTTAAAATAGTAAATACTTAAAATACTAAATACTTAAAATAGTTAAAACTTAAAAAACTTAATTCTTAAAATAGTAAATACATAAAATAGTAAATATTTAAAATACAAAATTTTAAAAATAGTAAATACTTAAAATACTAAATATTTAAAATACTAAAATTTAAAAATAGTAAATACATAAAATAATAAATATTTAAAATACTAATTTCTTAAAATAGTAAATACTTAAAATAGTAAATACATAAAATAGTAAATATTTAAAATACAAAATTCTAAAAATGGTAAATACTTAAAATATTAAATACTTAAAATACTTAATTATTATTATTACATTATTTAATGTATTATTATTATTATTATTGTTATTATTAATTGATGTATTATTATTATTAGTATTATTTATTATGTATTTTTATTATTATTATTATTAGTATTAGTATTATTGTTCTTATTATTATATTGAATTGATGTATTATTATTATTATTATTATTTAATGTATTATTATTATTATTGTTGTTGTTCTTATTATTTAATTGATGTATTATTATTATTATTATTTAATTGATTTTTTATTATTATTATTGTTATTATTGTTGTTATTATTATTATTGTTGTTATTATTATTATTATTGTTATTATTGTTATTATTATTATTATTGTTGTTGTTGTTGTTGTTGTTGTTGTTGTTATTATTATTATTTAATTGATGTATTATTATTATTATTATTATTATTATTTAATTGATGTATTATTATTATTATTATTATTATTATTTAATTGATGTATTATTATTATTATTATTATTATTATTATTATTCAGAGTAACAGTGGATCAGAGCAGGTTGTCGTTTCGGTTCTGTACCAATCCCCCGGTTCTCTCCCTGTGTCCTCAGGCGAGGGGCAGTTCCAGGACGTGACGCTGTCCCTGATGAGGGAGCGCTCGGTGAACGTCTCGGGGACGCAGGAGTGGTGGGACATCAGCATCGCAGACTGCGACTCGGTTTCTGACGCCTGTGACGTTCTCCCCATGGTCATCTTCAACGACAAAGTCAGCCCGCCCAGTCTCGGGTTCCTGGCAGGATACGGGTGAGAACCTCCTGTGGATCTGGCTCTCCAGTTTGAGTTACTTTCCTGAACCCATGGGGGGCGCCAATCTGTCACTGGGGACACACTCGCTAACACACTCTATATGGGGCAAATTGGAGCATTCAATTTACCTTAAATCCATGTTTTTGGACTGTGGGAGGAAACCGGAGAACCCGGACGAAACCCACAAGGACACGGGGAGGACATGCAAACTCCACCCAGATCCGAACCGGGAATCCCTAGAGCTGAGAGGAGAACATGCTAAACCACTAAGTCACCACTAGGGTCGCGGGGGGGGGGTCCCCTATGACCATCCAGGGGAGAACGCTTCAGGCGCTGGGCAGATACACTCAGGACAGGGGGGCAATCTATCACTGGACCCACACTCACTCACACACACACACACTCTATATGGGGCAATTTGGAGAACTCAATTGACTTGATCCATGTTTTTGGACTGTGGGAGGAAACCGGAGAACCCGGAGGAAACCCACGCGGACACGGGAAGAACATGGAAACTCCACCCAGATTGGGATCCGAACCGGGAATCCCTAGCGCTGAGAGGAGAACATGCCAAACCACTGTCACTTAGTCATCATTATCCTCTATTAGGGTCGCGGGGGGGGTGTTCCCCTATGACCATCCAGGGGAGAACGTCTCGGGCGCTGGGCAGATACACCCAGGACAGGGGGGCAATCTATCACTGGACCCACACTCACACACACACACACACACACACTATATGGGGCAATTTGGAGAATTCAATTCCATGTCTTTGGACTGTGGGAGGAAAGCGGAGAACCCGGAGGAAACCCTTATAGACACGGGGAGGACATGGAAACTCCACCCAGATTGGGATTCCAACATTATTGATGGGGGGGGGGGGGTCCCAATGTCCATCCAGGGGAGAACGTTTTGGGACCCAGGACTCGGGGGCAATCTATAACTGGACACACCCTCACTCTATGACTCTATATGGGGCAATCTGGAGACTGAGTTGTAATTGTGTCTGTGGACAGGATCATGGGTCTGTACGTGTCGGTGGTTCTGGTGATCGGGAAGTTTGTGCGAGGGTTCTTCAGCGAGATCTCGCACTCCATCATGTTCGAGGAGCTGCCCTGCGTGGACCGCGTTCTCAAACTCTGCACGGACATCTTCCTGGTGCGGGAGACGGGCGAGCTGGAGCTGGAGGAAGAGCTGTACTCCAAACTCATCTTCCTCTACCGCTCGCCGGAGACCATGATCAAATGGACACGGGAGAAGGACGGGCCCTAGAACCCCGAGGTCCGGTCCGACCCAAACGCCCCATCGGTGCTGCTGGTAGAGGGTTCTCTCTTCTGTTTCTCTGAACGGCGTCTGGTCCGGCCTTGGCTTGTCCACGCAGCTTCACCGGTTCCCCGCCGTCGAGGACGTCGGACGGGACCCCGTTCTCCCCAAAGCTACTGAGCTCCCAGGACGCCGGGACGGAACCGGGACGGAACCGGACCGGACGTCTCCGCCGTCTCGACGCCGAGCCACGCTCGCTTCCATTGGCGTCATTGCCGATCCCAACGTTCCGCTCTCGTGTCTCGTCTTCGCACGTCGACGTCTCGGCCGTTTACACGTTCTAACGGTTCTTTTGGGAGGACGTTTAGGTTTATCCACCGACGTTCCGCTTCGTTTCCGTGTCCTCCGTCGGGGGCGTAGGTCTTCCGGATCTCACGACCTTCCCCTCAAAGTCGTCCGTCTTTAAGTCTTATTCAGCGAAACGTTCCCTGAGGGTGTCGACCTGCAGATAGGGGGCGCTGAGACGTCGACCTGCAGATAGGGGGCGCTGTACTCGTGTTGCACAGCTTTAATGTCTTTAAATGATTGATCTTTGGGAATATAAAGGAAAATATTACGATTTACGAGTTTTATTTCTTATTATTATAACTTTGCTGCTTTATTATTACGATGATGAGTCTGGGTATTTATATATATATATATATATATATAGCATGGTGGCTTAGTGGTTTGGCATGTTCTCCTCTCAGCACTAGGGATTCCCGTTTCGAATCCCAATCTGGGTGGAGTTTCCATGTTCTCCCCATGTCCGCGTGGGTCTCCTCCGTGTTCTCCGGTTTCCTCCCACAGTCCAAAAACATGGATCAAGTCAATTGAGGGATCCAAATTGCCCCATATAGAGTGTATGTCCAGTGAGAGATTGCCCCCCCTGTCCTGGGTGTATCTGCCCAGCGCCCGAAACGTTCTCCCCTGGATGGGCATGGGGAACCCTCCCCCCCGCGACCCTAATAGAGGATAAAGAGGAAGATAATGGATGGATGGTGGCTTAGTGGTTTGGCATGTTCTCCTGTCAGTGAACATCAAGATGAATTGAATTCTTCAAATTGCCCCATATAGAGTGTATGTAAATATATATATATATATGTATAGGCGGCACGGTGGTTTAGTGGTTTGGCATGTTCTCCTCTCAGCGCTAGGGATTCCCGTTTCGGATCCCAATCTGGGTGGAGTTTCCATGTCCTCCCCGTGTCCGCGTGGGTCTCCTCCGGGTTCTCCGCTTTCCTCCCACAGTCCAAAAACATGGATCAAGTCAATTGAGGGATCCAAATTGCCCCATATAGTGTGTGTGTGAGTGAGTGTGTGTCCAGTGAGAGATTGCACCCCTGTCCTGGGTGTATCTGCCCAGCGCCCGAAACGTTCTCCCCTGGATGGGCATGGAGAACCCCCCCCCCCACCCCACGACCCTAATAGAGGAGAAAGTGGAAGATAATAGATATATGTAGGGTAGCACGGTGGCTTAGTGGTTGGCATGTTCTCCTCTCAACACTAGGTATCCCAATCTGGGTGGAGTCCTCCCACAGTCCACAAACATGGATCAAGGTGAATTGAATTCTTCAAATTGCCCCATATGGAGTGTTTGTATGTGTGTGTGTATATATATATATATATATATATATATATATATAATGAGAACGTTTCGGGCGCTGGGCAGATACACCCAGGACAGGGGGGCAATCTATCGCTGGACTCACACGCACTCACACAGACACACTCTATATGGGGCAATTTGGAGAACTCAATTGACCTTGATCCATGTTTTTGGACTGTGGGAGGAAACCGGAGAACTCGGAGGAGACCCATGTGGACACGGGGAGAACATGCAAACTCCACCCAGATTGGGATTCGAACCGGGAATCCCTAGCGCTGAGAGGAGAACATGCCAAACCACGAAGCCACCATGCTGCCCCCTTTGTATTGTCAAAAATCCAATGTCCAATCTGGGTGGAGTTTCCATGTCCTCCCCGTGTCCACATGGGTCTCCTCCGGGTTCTCCGGTTTCCTCCCACAGGCCAAAAACATGGCTCAAGGTCTCCAAATTGCCCCATATAGAGTGTGAGCGTAGCTGCACAGCCCCTGAAACGTTCTCCCCTGGATGGACATG
Organism: Corydoras sp. C115; assembly: GCA_019802505.1. Lineage (NCBI taxonomy): Eukaryota > Metazoa > Chordata > Actinopteri > Siluriformes > Callichthyidae > Corydoras > Corydoras sp. C115. The sequence continues at coordinate 20,369 of JAFMOC010001202.1, forward strand.
GGGAATAGTGTTGATGGGGGACGAGGACGAGTCCCCCACTGAGCCTCGGTCCTCACAAGGTTTCGTCCTTAAGATATCAACATAACGGAGTTTTGTCTTGCCGCTGTCTCTACATTTTGCTCGTTGGGGGTTTAAAGGTGAATAACGCTGTAAAGCTGCTTTGTGATGATGTACTGTTGTAAAAAAAAAAACACTATAGAAATAAATGACTTGAATATAAGGTCCAGTGTCCTGCCGTCGTTGAGAGAACCCTCGGACCCGGGACGTTCTCCCCTGGATGGGCATGGGAACCCCCCCCCCCCCCCCCGCGACCCTAATAGAGGATAAAGCGGGAGATAATGAATGAATGAATGTTTTCATCAGAACGTTGTTGCTTCTGACCTTTGTATTGTGGGGGGAGGGGGGTTCCCCATGCCCATCCAGGGGAGAACGTTTCGGGCGCTGGGCAGACACACCCAGGACAGGGGGGGCAATCTCTCACTGGACTCACACGCACTCACACAGACACACTCTATATGGGGCAATTTGGAGAACTCATTTGCCCTTGATCCATGTTTTTGGACTGTGGGAGGAAACCGGAGAACCCGGAGGAGACCCATGTGGACACGGGGAGGACATGGAAACTCCACTCCAGTTTCCATGTTCTCCCCGTGTCCGTGTGGGTTTCCTCCCACAGTCCAAAAACATGGATCAGGGTCAATTGAGTTCTCCAAATTGCCCCATATAGAGAGTGTTTGTATGATAGATACAAACTGCCCCCCTGTCCTGGGTGTATCTGCCCAGCGCCCGAAACGTTCTCCCCTGGATGGGCATGGGGAACCCCACCCCAACCCTAGTGAAGAGAAAGCGGAAGATAATGGATGGATGGCGGCACGGTGGCTTAGTGATTTGGCATGTTCTCCTCTCAGCGCTAGGGATTCCCGGTTCGAATACCAATCTGGGTGGAGTTGGCATGTTCTCCCCGTGTCCACGTGGGTTTCCTCCAGGTTCTCCGGTTTCCTCCCACAGTCCAAAAACATGGATCAAGGTCAATTGAATGCTCCAAATTGCCCCATATAGAGTGTGTTTGTGTGAGTGAGTGTGTGTCCAGTGATAGATTGCCCCCCTGTCCTGGGTGTATCTGCCCAGCGCCCGAGACGCCCAGACACCCAGGACAGGGCGCCAATCTATCACTGGACACACACACAAACATACACCATATGGGGCAATTTGGAGCATTCAATTTACCTTGATCCATGTTCCCCATGCCCATCCAGGGGAGAACGTTTCGGGCGCTGGGCAGCTACACCCAGGACAGGGGGGGCAATCTATCACTGGACAAACACTCACTCACAGACACTCTATATGGGGCAATTTGGAGAACTCAATTGCCCTTGATCCATGTTTTTGGACTGTGGGAGGAAACGGGAGAACCCGGAGGAAACCCACGCGGACACGGGGAGGACATGGAAACTCCACCCAGATTGGGATCCGAACCGGGAACCCGCCACCGCTTGGGGCAATTTGGAGCATTCAATTCAACCATGTTTTTGGACGTTCTGCCCTGGATGGACATGGGGAACCTCCCCGACCCTAGTTAAATCTTTAACGATCATATAAAATATAATAAGGTTAGGACGGCACGGTGGTTTAGTGGTTGGCATGTTCTCCATGTCCTCCCCATGTCCGCGTGGGTTTCCTCCGGGTTCTCCGGTTTCCTTCCACAGTCCAAAAACATGGATCAAGGGCAATTGAGTTCTCCAAATTGCCCCATATACAGTGAGTGTGTCCAGTGATAGATTGCCCCCCTGTCCTGAGTGTATCTGCCCATCCAGGGGAGAACATTTCGGGCGCTGGGCAGATACACCCAGGACAGGGGGGCAATCTATCTACCCCCCCCCCCGTGACCCTAATTGAGGATAAAGCGGGAGATGATATATGGATGACATTATTCATTCATTCATTATCTTCCACTTTATCCTCCATTAGGGTCGTGGGGGGGGGAGGGTTCCCCATGTCCATCCAGAGGAGAACGTTTGGGGCATACACCCAGGACAGGGGGGCAATCTGACGGATGGATGGCCTCATTCATTCTGTAATCACACTGTGGATTTTTATTTCAAGTGCATGTTCACTAAAATCCGAGGTGACCTCCAGAAACCAAAACAATCCTTTAATGAGGTCAGTTCTCGTCCTCATTCTCGTTCTCGTTCTCGTTCTCGTCCTCGTCCTCGTCCTCGTTCTCCAGAAGGAACTCGCTGATTTGACGTCTCATCTCCACTCTGAAAAACAAAAGAGGTTTGAGATAGAAACCAACAAATGAATAAAAAAGAGCTTGAAGCGGAGACACGGTGGGGACTCGGACCTCCGCTGCCGTTCCACAGCCTCGCGCGTGATGTACGACGGAACCGAGTCCAGCGTCGTCTGAAAGACACAACAATTAAACCGCACGCTGGGATTATTAGCAATTAATTATATTATAAATATATTATTATATTATTTATATATTAGATTAATTAATTAAGTATATTAGCAAGTAAATAGCTTTATCCTCTATTGGGGGGGGGGGGGGTTCCCCATGCCCATCCAGGGGAGAACGTTTGGGGCGCTGGGCAGATACACCCAGGACAGGGGGGGGGCGATCTATCACTGGACACACGCTAACTCTATATGGGGCAATTTGGAGAACTCAATTGACCTTGATCCATGTTTTTGGACTGTGGAAGGAAACCGGAGAACGCGGAGGAAACCCACGCGGACACGGGGAGAACATGGAAACTCCACCCAGATGGGGATTCGAACCGGGAATCCCTAGCGCTGAGAGGAGAACATGCTAAATCACTAAGCCACCGTGCCGCCCTATGTAAATAATTCATCCATCCATTATCTTCTGCTTTATCCTCTATTAGGGTTGTGGGGGGGGGGGGTTCCTCATGTCCATCCAGTTTCCATGTTCTCCCCGTGTCCGCGTGGGTTTCCTCCGGGTTCTCCGGTTTCCTCCCACAGTCCAAAAACATGGATCAAGGTGAACTGAATTCTCCAAATTGCCCCATATAGAGTGTGTCTGTGTGAGTGAGTGTCTCTCCACTGATAGATTGCCCCCCTGTCCTGGGTGTATCTGCCCAGCGCCCGAAACGTTCTCCCCTGGATGGACATGGGGAACCCCCCCACACCCCAACCCTAGTGGAGAGAAAGCGGAAGATAATGGTTGGATGACGGCACAGTGGCTTAGTGGTTTGGCACGTTCTCCTCTCAGCGCTAGGGATTCCCAGTTCGAATCCCAATCTGGGTGGAGTTTGCATGTCCTCCCCGTGTCTGCGTGGGTTTCCTCCGGGTTCTCCGGTTTCCTCCCACAATCCAAACACATGGATCAAGGTCAATTGAGTTCTCCAAATTGCCCCATATAGAGTGTGTGTGAGTGAGTGAGTGTCTGTCTGTCCACTGATAGATTGCCCCCCTGTCCTGGGTGCATCTGCCCAGCGCCCGAAACGTTCTCCCCTGGATGCCCCATATAGAGTGTGTGAGTGTGTATCCAGTGTCCTCCCCGTGTCCGCGTGGGTTTCCTCCGGGTTCTCCGGTTTCCTCCCACAGTCCAAAAACATGGATCAAGGGCAATTGACTGCTCCAAATTGCCCCATATAGAGTGTGTGTGTGAGTGAGTGTGTGTCCAGTGATAGATTGGCGCCCTGTCCTGGGTGTATCTGCCCAGCGCCCGAAACGTTCTCCCCTGGATGGACATGGGGAACCCCCCCCCCCAATAGAGGATAATGGACGGAAGCCTAAATGTAGCACTGTGATTGAAGACACCCCATGTCCAAAGTTCTGTAAACTCACCATGTCTTTAATATTCTGTCTGCAGCTGTAACACAGAAGACCTTTCAGATCCGTCACGGCCGGAACCCTGAAAAACAAACGGGGAACCGATCAGAACGTGATCATACCGCTGACACACCACCATGATCACGATGTCCACTATAAAGAGTCTCATGGTGTTGAACGGTGGTGTCCAACGGTGGTTGTCATGGTGTCCATGACAACAAGCAAAGCAATATTATCGATGAGTATCGTATCGGTGATTATTGTCTTATGATAAGTCCATCTTTAGGACTTGGACGTCTTCCTTAAATATTAAAACAAACTGTCACTATACAATGAGTTAATTAAACAAAAGTTAAATCTTTAACGATCATATAAAATATAATAAGGTTAGGACGGCACGGTGGTTTAGTGGTTGGCATGTTCTCCATGTCCTCCTCATGTCCGCGTGGGTTTCCTCCGGGTGCTCCGGTTTCCTCCCACAGTCCAAAAACATGGACCAAGTCAATTGAGTTCTCCAAATTGCCCCATATAGAGTGTGTGAGAATGATAGATTGCCCCCCTGTCCTGGGTGTATCTGTCCAGCGCCCGAAACGTTCTCCCCTGGATGGGCATGGGGGGAACCCCCCCCCCCCCGACCCTAATATAGTATGGAAGATAACGGATGGATGGATAATAAGGTTAGGACGGCACGGTGGCTTAGTGGTTTGGCATGTTCTCCTCTCAGCGCTGGGGATTCCAGGTTTGAATCTCAATCTGGGTGGAGTTTCCATGTTCTCCCCGTGTCCGCGTGGGTTTCCTTCAGGTTCTCCGGTTTCCTCCCACAGTCTAAAAACATGGATCAAGTTTCCCAAATTGCCCCATATAGAGTGTGTGTGTGTGTGTGTGTGTGTGTGTGTGAGTGAGTGGGTGTCCAGTGATAGATTGCCCCCCTGTCCTGGGTGTATCCGCGTGGGTTTCCTCCAGGTTCTCTGGTTTCCTCCCACAGTCCAAAAACATGGATCAAGTTCCCCAAATTGCCCCATATAGAGTGTGTGTGAGTGAGTGGGTGTCCAGTGATAGATTGTCCCCCTGTCCTGGGTGTATCTGTCCAGCGCCTGAAACGTTCTCCCCTGGATGAGAATGGGGGAACCCCATCCCCCCCTGTGACACTAGTAGAGGATAAAGCGGAAGATAATGGGTGGATGGAAGGATTAAGGACCTTGCATGTTCAAACCACGGGGGATCCAGGTGTCCACGTGGGTTTCCTCCGGGTTCTCCGGTTTCCTCCCACAGTCCAAAAATACAGATTCAAGATAGATTGAGTGCTCTAAATTGCCCCATACAATCAGTATATATGTGTGTGAGTGGGTGATAGATTGGCGACCTGTCCTGATTGTAGTTGCCCAGCACCTACAACGTTCTCCTCTAGACGGGCAAGGGGAAACCCCAACCCCCCCCACCCAAAACCACCCTAATAGAGGGATGTATAACCCTACACTGATCCCCACTCAAGAGCACATGGTGATAACAATACAACTTCGTTTCTCTGACCCGGATGAACAGCAGTGATCTGCAGCGCCACAGGATGGTTGACGTTCCCCGCAGCACGTCGGGCCCTCGTGGTTTTCTCTCTGCTGAATACCCTGAGACAGACTCTCAGACACAACCGTAGCATGGAAAGCGGATGCTTCACCTGAAAAGACAATCATTTTAATTATTCTAATACACCATACACATCATTTCATGAACATGAGCTATTCTGATTGTGTCCGGTTGCCTAGGGGGCGCTGTTATAACATCTGTGACCATGCAGTATAGATACAACAGCTTCTATTTGCGTACGTTGTGCTCTAGAAAGTTCTTTATAATTGATAACTACAGAGAGAGCTGAAATATACAGCAGTCTGCACTGATGATGTCACTTGGCCACGCCCCTAATCCTGATTGGATGTTGGGTGCGTGTACCTCAGAGAAAGCCCGCTCCCCTTGTCTCTTCTTAATATCTGATTTCCCGCCTTTTTCCACACTCCAAACAAACGCTCCTAACTCGGAAAATCTTTCACCCATCGCTTCACCAAAGACATCGTTAGAAATTAGACACTTTGGGGATCATTTTGGTGTAAAATGATGCGTATCGAGTCACGAATGACCGAGTTATGACGATTCAAAAACAAGGAAGAGGTGAAGAGGTGACAAAAAAAAGAACATTGGAGTCTATGGAGCTGTTTCGGTGCCTCATGCCAAACAAACCCTCATAGCTCAAAAAGTAAAACTTCATTCGTTATGAGCTTTTGTCCCGTTAGAAAGGACAAAAATCCGTAGCATTTAAAAGTAAAATGGTGTCTCTAGGTGAAAGTATCAGGATTTTACAGACGTTTGTTTGGAGAAATGTTATGACAGCACCCACTGTTGCCCATAGGAATGAATGGAGTGATTTTCCATCATTCCAAAAGAGTGATAAAAAGTGAAGGAAAGATGCAATCTGCCTGTAAATTTGTATTTCTGTAGATATTTAGTCTGCGTCCAAGCTTCTGGAGTTTCGTGGCTGTAGCTCAAAAGATGGCCGAGGTACGGCAGTTTGAAAACCAGCCCCATTCATTCCTATGGGGATTTTTCAATATTTAAACTTAAATTTACTAAAAACTATAAACGTCACCAACTCCAAAAATACATAGCACAGGTCTCGTCATCATTACCTACGCAATGGTGTTCGAATGGAGTCTGTACGTTAGCCCTCTATTGTTATTACTCCCTCTATTAAATATGATTAATATTTTTCTTCTTGGGCGGCACGATGGCTTAGTGGTTGTCATGTTCTCCTCTCAGCGCTAGGGATTCCCAGTTCGAATCCCACTCTGGGTGGAGTTCGCATGTCCTCCCCGTGTCCACGTGGGTTTCCTCCGGGTTCTCCGGTTTCCTCCCACAGTCCAAAAACATGGATCAAGATCAATTGAGTTCTCCAAATTTCCCCATATAGAGTGTGTGTGACAGTGTGTTTGTGCCCAGTGATAGATTGGCGCCCTGTCCTGGGTCGAAGTGTTGGGTCAGCCGTCCAGCGTCCCTTCCAGCCAGCCGCCCAATATGATCGATGTGATGGGCGGAGCTGTTGGAACACAAAACCATCCTGGAGAACCTTTGAGAATGAGGTTGGAACCTTTGGAGATCAGATTGAGGGGTTCTAAATCTCCGTGAGCCTCGCCTTAAACATAAAGTTTTATTTTGCTGAGTCGGCACCATGTTCTCAGAACGTAGCCTTCAGTGGCGAGTCGTCCATAGAGGAACCTCACCCAGAAGAACCTGCGCTACAGAGTGCTGATACCCAAGAACTGTTCCAAGGACCAATGCTGTGTCACTGTGACATCTGAGAACTGAACCCGGTCCGGCAAGATGGACCTGACGCCGGATTAATTGGCAGCCGGTCCCAAAACCATGTGACCATGTCGGTGTCTATGTTGTTATATATGTGCTTTGCTTAAGGTCTATTTTTTTCGGGCTCCCAAACTGGGTTCCTTTAGGATTATAGTTTGGGGCGTGTTTTTTTTTATTTATCCCAATGTATTACATCTGGTCTTTCTCATTTTTTGAATTTCCCCATTGTGGGACTAATAAAGGTAAAATCAATCAAATCGATCAATCAATCAATCAGGAAACACAAGCTTGAGCTCAATCTTGCCTGCGTTGGTGTCAAGGGCGCAAAGGCAGAGGAGGCAGATTGCATCGAGCTCCGTGGTGACGCTCGGAGGGGGGCAAGCTGTATTCAGCTTCTCACTTGTTCTAAAAAGAAAGGAAATTGAAGACAATGTTTACAAATTAAGATATTCTAATTTATTCAGGTAATTAAAATTTAATAACCACAAAACACAGAGTTACCTGTACACAGTGCTGACCGTCGACGGAAAATCGGCTTGGAGCTTCACGACAAAACTTTCAGTCAGTCGCTGGATACTGGCTTTATCTGAGGTCTGAAAGGAAATCAAAAAATTAAGGAATAAAAAAAAAAATAAAAATAAAAAATCGGTGGGTAAAAATATTATTTAAAAAAATATTATCATCTCAGGTTCTCAGGAAAAGGGTGGAGGGTCCTCTCTGGGTCAGGGATGCAGTCTTGCCTCAAGTGGAGGAGTTTAAGGATCTCAGGGTCTTGTTGACGAGTGATGGTACGATGGAGCGGGAGATTGGCAGGAGGATGGGGGCGGGATCAGCGGACCCTATACCGGTCTGTTGTGGTGAAAAAGGAGCTGAGCCATAAAGCAAGGCTCTCGATTTACCAGTCGATCTACCCTCTCTTATGGTCACGAGCTTTGGGTAAACGAGATCGCCAATGCAAGTGGCCGAAATGGGTTCTCTCCGCAGGGTCGCTGGGTTCCCCCTCAGAGATGGGTGAGAAGCTCGGTCACCTGGGAGAGGCTCGGAATGGAGCCGCTACTCCTCCAAAGGAAAGGAGCCAGTTGAGGTGGTTGGGATGTCTGGTCAGGATGCCTCCTGGGCGCCTCCCTAGGGAGGTGTTTCAGAAGTCCAGCTGGGAGGAGACCCCGAGAAAGATCCAGGACACGCTGGAGGGGTTATATCTCCCAGCTGGTCTGGGAACGTCTTGGGGTTCCCCCAGTCGAGCTGGTGGAGGTGGCTGGGGCGAGGGAGGTCTGGGTCTCCCTACTTAGGTTGCTGCCCCCACAACCCGAACCCCGGACAAGCGGTAGATGATGGATGGATGGATTATTATCTGATTTCTGTAAACCTTTCAAATTAGCAGTTCATTCCAAGGTCCAAGTGTCAGATCATTGGTCCCATCAAGTTAATTAAAATTGCCCCATAGATGCGAATTAATTAGCACCTAACGAACATAAACCCAGTAATGCTTCATAGTGAGTGCTGGTGGTTGATTTCCGTAGGCGCGGTCGCCCTCTCCCAACATCGTGAACAACCAGGGAATGGACATCCACATGGTGGACACCTACAAGTACCTGGGTGTTCACCTCAACACTAAAAGGGACCGTGGGGTCACTTCTTAGGACCTTTTTCCACACAGTGGTGGCATCCGCTCTATTTTATGGAGTGGTCTGCTGGGGCAACCCATTAGTAAGGCCAGCTATGTCCTGGGGGGGGACCCTTAGACCTGAGGCAGGTGGTGGGAGACTAGAGGACGCTAAATGAGCCAGCAGCTCTTATGGACAATGAATCCCACCCCATGTACTAGACTCTAGCGGCACTTGGTGGCATCTTCAGTGACGGGCGGCGCCATCCGAAGTGTGTTAGAGAGCATTACCGCAACATCTGACAACACCAAGCAATAAACATTCTATTGTAAAATGAACGATTAGGGTCGCAGTGGGGTTCCCCATGCCCATCCAGGGGAGAACGTTTCGGGCGCTGGGCAGATATACCCAGGACAGGGGGGCAATCTATCACTGGGCACACACTCACTCACTCACACAAACACATTCTATATGGGGCAATTTGGAGCATTCAATTGACCTTGATCCATGTTTTTGGACTGTGGGAGGAAACCCACACGGACACGGGGAGGACATGGAAACTCCACCCAGATGGGGATTCGAACCGGGAATCCCTAGCGCTGAGAGGAGAACATGCCAACCACTAAGTCACCGTGCCACCCTTGTTGGAACTATCCATCCATTATCTTCTGCTTTATCCTCTATTAGGGGGGGTTCCCTATGCCTATACTTGGGAGAACGTTTCGGGCGCTGGGCAGATACACCCAGGACAGGGGGGCAATCTATCACTGGACACACACTCACTCACACACTCTATATGGGGCAATTTGGAGCATACAATTGACCTTGATCCATGTTTTTGGACTGTGGGAGGAAACCGGAGAACCCGGAGGAAACCCACGCGGACATGGGGAGGACATGCAAACTCCACCCAGATTGGGATTCGAACCGGGAATCCCTAGCGCTGAGAGGAGAACATGCCAAACCACTAAGCCACTATGCCGCCCTTGTTGGAACTATATTCTACTAATTTATAGACTAGTGTTGGGGGGTCCCTATTCATGTCCAAGGGAGAACAATTTAGAGCACCCAATTGACCTTGAATCCATGTTTTCGGACTGTGGGGGGAAACCAGAGAACCCGGAGGAAACCCACACAGACACGGGGAGGACATGCAAACTCCACCCAGATGGGGATTCGAACCGGGAATCCCTAGAGCTGAGAGGATTATTAAAGCCAAACTAATATGAGATTACATACACCAACCAGAGCTCTTTAATCACAATTAATAATTAATGTATTGATGATGCTTCAGCACCGAAAACTAATTAATTAATTCTGTAATTAAACCCGGTAGCTGTAGCCATCGGAACGTCTCGCTCACCTTGGTGTCCAGGCCTGGAATGAAGACAGAAGGAACGTGGAAGAGTCTGTTGTAGAAGGCGATTTCTTTATTAGAGTAATCCCTCATTGGACGAAGCACCGCCACGTCTCCATAACGAGCGTCGGAGAACGCCTAGAAAGAAATAATTAAAAACGTTAATCGTTAAAACATTACAAGAGGCACGCTGGCTTAGTGGTTTAGCATGTTCTCCTCTCAACGCTGGGGATTCCCGGTTCAAACCCCAATCTGGTGGAGTTTCCATGTCCTCCCCGTGTCCGCGTGGGTCAAGGTCAATTGAATTCTCCAAATTGCCCCATATAGAGTGAGGGTGTGTGTGTCCAGTGATAGATTGCCCCCCTGTCCTGGGTGTATCTGCCCAGCGCCCGAAACGTTCTCCCCTGGATGGGCATGCAGAACCCCCCCCTACGACCCTAGTAGAGGATAATGCTGAAGATAATGGATGGATGGACGTTTCGCAATAGGATAGCATGGTGGCTTAGTGGTTTAGCATGTTCTCCTCTCAGCACTAGGGATTCCTGGTTCGAACCCCAATCTGGGTGGAGTTTCCATGTCCTCCCCGTGTCCGCGTGGGTCTCCTCCGGGTTCTCCGGTTTCCTCCCACAGTCCAAAAACATGGATCAAGGGCAACTGAATGCTCCAAATTGCCCCATATAGAGTGAGTGTGTGTGTGTCCAGTGATAGATTGCCCCCCCTGTCCTGGGTGTATCTGCCCAGCGCCCGAAACGTTCTCCCCTGGATGGGCATGGGGAACCCCCCACCATGACCTCCCGCAACCCTAGTAGAGGATAAAGCGGAAGACTAAGTGACAGTGGTTGGCATGTTCTCCTCTCAGCGCTAGGGATTCCCGGTTCGAATCCCAATCTGGGTGGAGTTTCCATGTCCTCCCCGTGTCCACGTGGGGTTTCCTCCGGGTTCTCTGGTTTCCTCCCACAGTCCAAAAACATGGATCAAGGTCAGTTGAATTCTCCAAATTGCCCCATATAGAGTGTGTGTGTGAGTGAGTGTGTGTCCAGTTATAGATTGCCCCCCTGTCCTGGGTGTATCTGCCCAGCGCCCGAAACGTTCTCCTCTGGATGGGCAAGGGACGATCCTAGTAGAAGATATAGCAGAAGATAATGGATGGATGAAAGTTTACATGTAATCAAGTCTTACAGGTTCTAACTGTGTTCTCATAAACATTGCCCAATCTGAGAAATGCCTTTTCACTGTTTAGAGGTCACCCTGGATTCTATTGTGCCTTCACAGACCATTACACACCCTTGTGGTCTTTGACGTCCCCAATTCCAAAAACGCCAAGACGCCATTTTGAATATTAATGAAAATCAAATGCAATTATTTGCAATTGGAGCTTTTACTTCCAACAAAACATAACCTGTCAGATTTTCTATATATCGTATTTTCCGGACCATAAGGCGCACC
>JAFMOC010001203.1:5000-25000 GCA_019802505.1 Corydoras sp. C115
TGCAGCCGCGGTCCTCACAAGGTGTGTTCCGCTTAAAAATAAATTCCACAGTCACGTCTTCTTGTTCTTTAGGGTTCTGCGTGAGAACTCTAATAAAATGTAATTAAAAATAATAATAATTATTATTTTTATTCAAGAAAGCTCTATATAAATAAATAAATAAATAAATAAACAATTAAAAAAAAACATGGAGGCTTAGTGCTTTGGCATGTTCTCCTCTCAGCGCTAGAGATTCCAGGTTCGGAGGATAAAGCTATCCCAAAAGATCCACAGAGAACCTGAGAGGAACCAGAACACAAACACATCCCGGAAAAACTAATGAGACGGATTCTGATGGAATCGGCAGCGAAGACGCCGCGAGGAGAACGAGAACGAGGAGCAGAGATTAATCACAAAGAGACAGACGGAACGTCTTTACAGAGAACTTAGAACAGGGACACGTGAACAAGAACAAAGAACCAGAAGACCTTCATCCATCCATTATCTTCCGCTTTATCCTCTATTAGGTTGTGTGTGTGGGGGGGTTCCCCATGCCCATCCAGGGGGGAACCCCCCTTTCGGGCGCTGGGCAGATAGACCCAGGACAGGGGGGCAATCTCTCACTGGACACACACTCACTCACCCAGACACACTCTATATGGGGCAATTTGGAGAACTCAATTGACTTGATCCATGTTTTTTGGACTGTGGGAGGAAACCGGAGAACCCGGAGGAAACCCACGCGGACACGGGGAGGACATGCAAACTCCACCCAGATTGGGATTGGAACCGGGAATCCCTAGAGCTGAGAGGAGAACATGCCAACCACTAAGACACCGTGCCACCCTCATTTATCCATTATCTTCCGCTTAATCCTTTATTGGGGTTGGGTGGGGGGGGGGTTCTCCATTCGCTGGGCAGATACACCCAGGACAGGGGGGCAATCTCTCACTGGACACACACACACACTCTATATGGGGCAATTTGGAGCATTCAATTCACCCTGAGCCATGTTTTTTGGACTGTGGGAGGAAACCGGCGAACCCGGAGGAAACCCACGAGGACACGGGGAGAACATGCAAACCCCACCCAGTTTGGGATTCGAACCGGGAACCAAATGTATACAAATGAGGGGCGGCACGGTGGCTTAGTGGTTTGGCATGTTCTCCTCTCAGCTCGCTAGGCATTCCCGGTTCGAATCCCCATCTGGGTGGAGTTTGCATGTCCTCCCCGTGTCCGCGTGGGTTTCCTCCCACAGTCCAAAAAAAACCATGGCTCAAGGTGAATCGAATGCTCCAGATTGCCCCATATAGAGTGTGTGTGTAAGTGAGGGTGTGTCCGGCGAGAGATTAGAACTACAGTCGTACCGAATGTTCCACGATCGTTCTAAGCGTAAATCACGTGGTTGTCCCGCCTCGTCATCGCCGATACCGTTGTGCGTACTGTACTGTACGGAGCGTGGTATTGATGTGCCATTGTGACGTCATCCGGCCGAACATCTCCACCTTTTCTACATCTCCCAACATCCCGAGGGAGAACACAGAACCCTAAAGCGTCAATCGAATGCAGAGGATGGACAACCTCACTGCCCCCCCCCCCATCCTCCTCCTCTTCATCCTCCTCCTCTTCATCCTCCTCTTCATCCTCCTCCATGCCGAACCCTATTAAGACGAGGACAAATGTCTTACCTCCGTCTCTGTGCTTCCGATGAGGACCTCACGGATTTAAGACGCTGATATTTTCGCCGGGATAGGACCCAGAGCTCCCCTGCGCGTCACGGCCGACCCTCTCTCCTGCAGCAGCGGCCGCGGCAGCTTCCCTTCCACCAAACCACGCCCCTCTCGAGCCCGCTCCGCTCTGATTGGTCGGATTCGCGTAATTGCATTGGGGCTGCGTCACACGGTGAAGCGGAAAGATGAAAGGGTTTGTCGCTCCGAACGATTGACATGATAATAAATGATCAATGAAGCCTTTTCAACGTGACGTCACAAACCACAGTGGTTTGGCATGTTCTCCTCCCAGCGCGGTTCGAATCCCAAATCTGGGTGGAGTTTCCATGTCCTAGCGTGGGTTCTCCGCTGTGTGTGGGGGGGGGCAATCTATCACTGGACACACACTCACACACTCTATATGGGGCAATTGGGAGCATTCAATTCACCTTGAATCCACGTTTTAGGATTGTGGGAGGAAACCGGAGAACCCGGAGGAAACCTACATGGACATGGGGAAGACATGGAAACTCCACCCAGATTGGGATTCCAAGCGGGAATCCCTAGCACGGAGAGGAGAACATGCCAAACCACTGCCGCCCCCCCCTCATATTATATTCTATTATTATCTTATAGTTAATCCTTTACTGGTGTTGCCTGAAGCAAATTCACCTTGAATCCATGTTCTTGGACTGTGGGAGGGAAACCGGAGAACCCGGAGGAAACCCACGCGGACACGGGGAAGACATGGAAACTCCACCCGGATGGAGAACATGCCAAACCACTAAGCCACCGTGCCGCCCCCCTCATATTATATTATTATCTTATATTTAATCCTTTACTGGTGTTGCCTGAAGCAAATTCACCTTGAATCCATGTTCTTGGACTGTGGGAGGAAACCGGAGAACCCGGAGGAAACCCACGCGGACACGGGGAGGACATGGAAACGCCACCCGGATGGAGAACATGCCAAACCACTAAGCCACCGTGCCGCCCCCCTCATATTATAATCTTATATTTAATCTTTTACTGGTGTTGCCTGAAGCAAATTCACCTTGAATCCATGTTCTTGGACTGTGGGAGGAAACCGGAGAACCCGGAGGAAACCCACGCGGACACGGGGAGGACATGGACACTCCACCCGGATGGAGAACATGCCAAACCACTAAGCCACCGTGCCACCCCCCTCATATTATATTATTATCTTATAGTTAATCCTTTACTGGTGTTGCCTGAAGCAAATTCACCTTGAATCCATGTTCTTGGACTGTGGGAGGAAACCGGAGAACCCGGAGGAAACCCACGCGGACACGGGGAGGACATGGAAACTCCACCCGGATGGAGAACATGCCAAACCACTAAGCCACCGTGCCGCCCCCCTCATATTATATTATTATCTTATAGTTAATCCTTTACTGGTGTTGCCTGAAGCAAATTCACCTTGAATCCATGTTCTTGGACTGTGGAGGGTAAGCGGAGAACCCGGAGGAAACCCACGCGGACACGGGGAGAACATGCCAGGTAAAAATACGCTGACATGTCAGCCAATCAGGTGAAAGAACACCAACCGCTTCAAATGTGTCCTTTGTAATAATATAAATGTAATTGTTGCAAACAGAAACATGCAGCAGGTGGCGCTGCACTCACTGCTAACGGTGTTTGTAGTGTGGATAGCGAGCGCCCCCTACAGGAAAGGAAATCACAGAAAAGAAAGCAGACAAATGGGTGCATAGGGACCGGCTCAGCAGCTGCACTGACCAGGCTGAGCCACTAGAGGGAGCCTGTACCAAGCCAGCTGTGGAGACTGGGGCTTTAATGGGAGTTTAGGATGGAGCAAAGTGCCCTCTTGCCCTCAATCAGAAGGTTGGGGGTGTCGCAGTGGAGGGGGGGGGGTTCCCCATGCCCATCCGGGGGAGAACGTCTCGGGCGCTGGGCAGATACACCCAGGACAGGGGGGCAATCTATCCCTGGACACACACTCACTCACTCACACACACACTCTATATGGGGCAATTTGGAGAACTCAATTCACCTTGAGCCATGTTTTTGGACTGTGGGAGGAAACCGGAGAACCCGGAGGAAACCCACGCGGACACGGGGAGAACATGCAAACTCCACCCAGATTGGGATTCGAACCGGGGATCCCCAGCGCTGAGAGGAGAACATGCCAAACCACTAAGCCGCCAGAGAAATAACCTTTTTTTTACAAATTATTGTAAATAACACGGTGGCTTAGTGGTTTAGCATGTTCTCCCCGTGTCCGCGTGGGTTTCCTCCGGGTTCTCCGGTTTCCTCCCACAGTCCAAAAAACATAGATTCAAGGTCAATTGAATTCTCCAAATTGCCCCATATAGAGTATATGAGTGTGTGTGTGCCCAGTGATAGATTGCCCCCCTGTCCTGGGTGTATCTGCCATCACTGGACACACTCACTCACAAACACACACTCTCTATGGGGCAATTTGGAGAATTCAATTGACCGTGATCCATGTTTTTGGACTGTGGGAGGAACCGGAGAACCCGGCGGAAACCCACACCGACATGGAAGGACATGGGATTGGGATTCGATTGGGATATCTGCCCAGCGCCCGAAACGTTCTCCCCTGAATGGACATGGAGAACCCCCCCCCCTCCCCCCGCGACCCTAATAGAGGATAAAGCAGAAGATACTGGATGGATAACTAAGTGACAGTGGTTTGGCATGTTCTCCTCTCAGCGCTGGGGATTCCCGGTTCGAATCCCAATCTGGGTGGAGTTTGCATGTTCTCCCCATGTCCACATGGGTTTCCTCCGGGTTCTCCAGTTTCCTCCCACAGTCCAAAAACGTGGATCAAGGGGAATTGAATGCTCCCAATTGCCCCATATAGATTGTGTGTGTATGTGAGTGAGTGAGTGTAGTGATAGATTTCCCCCCCCCTGTCCTGGGTGTATCTGCCCAGCGCCCGAAACGTTCTCCCCTGGATGGGCATGGGGAACCCCCCCCCCCACGATCCTAATAGAGGATAAAGCTGGATGGGTTTTCTGTCTCGTGTGGTTGGATCTGGTACTGCACATCATGTCCACCATGCCTCCTCCTTACAGCATCATCCATTACCTTCCGCTTTATCCTCTATTAGGGTCGTGGGGGGGGGGGTTCCCCATGTCCATCCAGGGGAGAACGTTTCGGGCGCTGGGCAGATACACCCAGGACAGGGGGGGGCAATCGATCACTACACACACACACTCTATATGGGGCAATTTGGAGCATTCAATTGACTTGATCCATGTTTTTGGACTGTGGGAGGAAACCGGAGAACCCGGAGGAAACCCACACGGACACGGGGAGGACATGGAAACTCCAACCAGATGGGGATTTGAACCGGGAATCCCTAGCACTGAGAGGAGAACATGCCAAACCACTAAACCACTGTGCCACCCATTACAGCATCATGATTAAATAATTAAATAATCATCATTTTAATTAATTAATAAGTGACTTTATTTAAATCTATAATGGGGGGGGTGGGAGCACGGTTCCGTCGCAGGAACATCAAACGTTCTAAGCTTGTTCCAGCTCCAGCAGAACCCCATCACAGTCTTTGGGGTGGAGGAACATCACGGGTTTGCCGTGAGCGCCGGTCCGGGGTTCTGCAGACAGCATCCTGACGTTCTTCTGCTTCAGGTCGTCTATAGCTGCATCCATCTGATCCACCTGCAAACAACAACAACATGAGCGCTTTGGCATGTTCTCCTCCCAGCGCTGGGGATTTCCGGTTCGAATCCCAATCTGGGTGGAGTTTCCATGTTCTCCCCGTGTCCGCGTGGGTTTCCTCCGGGTTCTCCGGTTTCCTCCCACAGTCCAAAAATATGGATCAAGGTGAATTGAGTTCTCCAAATTGCCCCATATAGAGTGTGTGTGTGTGTGTGTACAGTGATAGATTGCCCCACTGTCCTGGGTGTATCTGCCCAACACCTGAAACGTTCTCCCCTGAATGGGCATGGAGAACCCCCCCCCTCCCGCGACCCTAATAGAGAATAAATAATGTGGCGTAGTGGTTTGGCATGTTCTCCTCTCAGCGCTGGGGATTCCCGGTTCGAATCCCAATCTGGGTGGAGTTTTTATGTTCTCTCCGTTCCGCATGGGTTTCCTCCGGGTTCTCCGGTTTCCTCCCACAGTCCAAAAACATGGATCAAGTCAATTGAATTCTCCAAATTGCCCCATATAGAGTGTGTGTGTGTGTGTGAGTGAGTGTGTGTGCAGTGATAGATTGCCCCCCTGTCCTGGGTGTATCTGCCCAGCGCCCGAAACGTTCTCCCCTGGATGGACATGGGGAACCCCCCCCCCCCCGCGACCCTAATAGAGAATAAAGCTGAAGATAATGGATGGATGTGTATGTTTACAATGGGGTGGCTTAGTGGTTTGGCATGTTCTCCTCTCAGCGCTAGGGATTCCCGGTTCGAATCCCCAATCTGGGTGGAGTTTCCATGTCCTCCCCGTGTCCGCGTGGGTTTCCTCCGGGTTCTCTGGTTTCCTCCCACAGTCCAAAAACATGGATTCAAGGTCAATTGGGTTCTCCAAATTGCCCCATATAGAGTGTGTATGTCCAGTGACAGATTGCCCCCCTGTGTCAGCTTAGTGGTTTGGCATGTTCTCCTCCCAGCGCTGGGGATTTCCGGTTCGAATCCCAATCTGGGTGGAGTTTGCATGTCCTCCCCGTGTCCGCGTGGGTTTCCTCCGGGTTCTCCGGTTTCATCCCACAGTCCAAAAACATGGATTCAAGGTCAATTGAGTTCTCCAAATTGCCCCATATAGAGTGAGTGTGTGTTTCAAGTGATAGATTGCCCCCCCTGTCCTGGATGTATCTGCCCAGCGCCCGAGACGTTCTCCTCTGGATGGACATGGTACCTCACTGAGCAGCTGGACTCACCTCGATGCAGATGTGGTGCATCCCCCCGGCCTTGTTCTTCTGCAGGAACCCCGCGATGGGGCTGTTCTCCCCCAGAGGGTGCAGCAGCTCCAGTTTGGTGTTCCCCAGCTCCACGAACACCGTGTACACGCCGTGTTCGGGTAACGGAACGCGCTCGCTCACCCGAGCGCCGAGGACGTCCCGGTAAAAAGACGTCGCCTTCTCTAAATCCGGAACGGTGATCGCGACGTGATTCAGTCGACCCAAGTTCCACAGACCCGGGGGGACGCGCTGGGGTACTGCTGAGGACGAGGAGAACCTTCTCAAAGACGGGGGGCGCCGAGCTGCAGCTCCAGAAAGACGTCCCGCTGCAACAGAGCATCGGACATCATCATGTCCAGAGAACATCAAAGAGAACTACGGGGAGGACATGCAGACCTGCTGCTTTGAGAACATCATCATGTCCAGAGAACATCAAAGAGAACTACGGGGAGGACATGCAGACCTGCTGCTTTGAGAACATCATCATGTCCAGAGAACATCAAAGACAACTACGGGGAGGACATGCAGACCTGCTGCTTTGAGAACATCATCATGTCCAGAGAACATCAAAGAGAACTACGGTTCCCTGAGTTCCTCCATACAGATTCAGGGAGGACATGCAGACCACCTGCTTTGAGAACATCATCATGTCCATAGAACATCAAAGAGAACTACGGTTCCCAGAGTTCCTCCATACAGATTCAGGGGGGACAGGGGAGGACATGCACACCTCCTGCTTTGAGAACATCATGTCCATAGAACATCAAAGACAACTACGGGGAGGACATGCAGACCTGCTGCTTTGAGAACATCAAAGAGAACTACGGTTCCCCGAGTTCCTCCATACAGATTCAGGGAGGACATGCAGACCTCCTGCTTTGAGAACATCATCATGTCCAGAGAACATCAAAGACAACTACGGTTCCCTGAGTTCCTCCATACAGATTCAGGGAGGACATGCAGACCACCTGCTTTGAGAACATCATCATGTCCATAGAACATCAAAGAGAACTACGGTTCCCAGAGTTCCTCCATACAGATTCAGGGGGGACAGGGGAGGACATGCACACCTCCTGCTTTGAGAACATCATGTCCATAGAACATCAAAGACAACTACGGGGAGGACATGCAGACCTGCTGCTTTGAGAACATCAAAGAGAACTACGGTTCCCCGAGTTCCTCCATACAGATTCAGGGAGGACATGCAGACCACCTGCTTTGAGAACATCATCATGTCCATAGAACATCAAAGAGAACTACGGTTCCATGAGTTCCTCCATACAGATTCAGGGAGGACAGGGGAGGACATGCAGACCTCCTGCTTTGAGAACATCATGTCCATAGAACATCAAAGACAACTACGGTTCCCCGAGTTCCTCCATACAGATTCAGGGAGGACATGCAGACCTCCTGCTTTGAGAACATCATCATGTCCATAGAACATCAAAGAGAACTACGGTTCCCCGAGTTCCTCCATACAGATTCAGGGAGGACATGCAGACCTCCTGCTTTGAGAACATCATCATGTCCAGAGAACATCAAAGACAACTACGGTTCCCTGAGTTCCTCCATACAGATTCAGGGAGGACAGGGGAGGACATGCAGACCTCCTGCTTTGAGAACATCATCATGTCCACAGAACATCAAAGACAACTACGGTTCCCTGAGTTCCTCCATACAGATTCAGGGGGGACAGGGGAGGACATGCAGACCTCCTGCTTTGAGAACATCATCATGTCCAGAGAACATCAAAAAGAACTACGGTTCCCTGAGTTCCTCCATACAGATTCAGGGAGGACAGGGGAGGACATGCAGACCTCCTGCTTTGAGAACATCATCTTGTCCATAGAACATCAATGAGATCTACGGTTCCCCGAGTTCCTCCATACAGATTCAGGGAGGACATGCAGACCTCCTGCTTTGAGAACATCATCATGTCCAGAGAACATCAAAGAGAACTACGGTTCCCTGAGTTCCTCCATACAGATTCAGGGAGGACAGGGGAGGACATGCACACCTCCTGCTTTGAGAACATCATCATGTCCAGAGAACATCAAAGAGAACTACGGTTCCCTGAGTTCCTCCATACAGATTCAGGGAGGACAGGGGAGGACATGCAGAACTCCTGCTTTGAGAACATCATGTCCATAGAACATCAAAGACAACTACGGTTCCCCGAGTTCCTCCATACAGATTCAGGGAGGACATGCAGACCTCCTGCTTTGAGAACATCATCATGTCCATAGAACATCAAAGAGAACTACGGTTCCCCGAGTTCCTCCATACAGATTCAGGGAGGACATGCAGACCTTCTGCTTTGAGAACATCATCATGTCCATAGAACATCAAAGAGAACTACGGTTCCATCAGTTCCTCCATACAGATTCAGGGGGAACAGGGGAGGACATGCAGACCTCCTGCTTTGAGAACATCATCATGTCCAGAGAACATCAAAGACAACTACGGTTCCCTGAGTTCCTCCATACAGATTCAGGGAGGACAGGGGAGGACATGCAGACCTCCTGCTTTGAGAAAATCATCATGTCCAGAGAACATCAAAGACAACTACGGTTCCCTGAGTTCCTCCATACAGATTCAGGGAGGACAGGGGAGGACATGCAGACCTCCTGCTTTGAGAACATCATCATGTCCACAGAACATCAAAGACAACTACGGTTCCCTGAGTTCCTCCATACAGATTCAGGGAGGACAGGGGAGGACATGCAGACCTCCTGCTTTGAGAACATCATCATGTCCAGAGAACATCAAAGACAACTACGGTTCCCTGAGTTCCTCCATACAGATTCAGGGAGGACAGGGGAGGACATGCAGACCTCCTGCTTTGAGAACATCATCATGTCCATAGAACATCAAAGAGAACTACGGTTCCATCAGTTCCTCCATACAGATTCAGGGGGAACAGGGGAGGACATGCAGACCTCCTGCTTTGAGAACATCATGTCCATAGAACATCAAAGACAACTACGGTTCCCCGAGTTCCTCCATACAGATTCAGGGAGGACATGCAGACCTCCTGCTTTGAGAACATCATCATGTCCATAGAACATCAAAGAGAACTACGGTTCCCCGAGTTCCTCCATACAGATTCAGGGAGGACATGCAGACCTTCTGCTTTGAGAACATCATCATGTCCAGAGAACATCAAAGAGAACTACGGTTCCCTGAGTTCCTCCATACAGATTCAGGGAGGACAGGGGAGGACATGCAGACCTTCTGCTTTGAGAACATCATCATGTCCAGAGAACATCAAAGAGAACTACGGTTCCCCGAGTTCCTCCATACAGATTCAGGGAGGACAGGGGAGGACATGCAGACCTCCTGCTTTGAGAACATCATCATGTCCAGAGAACATCAAAGAGAACTACGGTTCCCTGAGTTCCTCCATACAGATTCAGGGAGGAAAGAGGAGGACAGGGGAGGACATGCACACCTCCTGCTTTGAGAACATCATCATGTCCAGAGAACATCAAAGAGAACTACGGTTCCCTGAGTTCCTCCATACAGATTCAGGAAGAACAGGGGAGGACATGCAGACCTTCTGCTTTGAGAACATCATCATGTCCAGAGAACATCAAAGAGAACTACGGTTCCCTGAGTTCCTCCATACAGATTCAGGGAGGACAGGGGAGGACATGCAGAACTCCTGCTTTGAGAACATCATGTCTTCAGTGGTGGAGAAGCTCCACCTTCTTTCTGCATCACAGTTCATGAGGCTTAAGGAACCACGATGGACTCAGGATTTAGAACCGAGGGGTCACACCCAATTACACCGGGGGCCCAAATACAAATCTCACTTTGGGTCCGGGGCCAAACAGGAGAACCATTTATTGAACACCGAACAGAATTAAAACCATACAGGAATATAATTCCACTATAATAAATATATAATAATATAATTCCAGGTGGCACGGTGGCTTAGTGGTTTGGCATGTTCTCCTCTCAGCGCTGGGGATTCCCGGTTCGAATCCCTATCTGGGTGGAGTTTCCATGTTCTCCCCGTGTCCGCGTGGGTTTCCTCCGGGTTCTCCGGTTTCCTCCCACAGTCCAAAAACATGGATCAAGTCAATTGAATTCTCCAAATTGCCCCATTTAGAGTGTGTGTCCAGCGATAGATTGCCCCCCTGTCCTGGGTGTATCAGTCCAGCGCCTGAAACGTTCTCCCCTGGATGGACATGGGGATAAAGTGGAACATAATGGATGAATGAAAATGAATATTATTCCACTATAATAATAATAACCCCTCCACTCACACACACACACTCATCCCCTCCACTCACACACACACACTCATCCCCTCCACACACACACACTCATCCCCTCCACACACACACACACACACACACACTCATCCCCTCCACACACACACACACACTCA
This sequence comes from Corydoras sp. C115, assembly GCA_019802505.1. NCBI lineage: Eukaryota > Metazoa > Chordata > Actinopteri > Siluriformes > Callichthyidae > Corydoras > Corydoras sp. C115. The sequence continues at coordinate 16,012 of JAFMOC010001203.1, forward strand.
TCCCCTCCACACACACACACACACTCATCCCCTCCACTCACACACACACACTCATCCCCTCCACACACACACACACACTCATCCCCTCCACACACACACACACACTCATCCCCTCCACACACACACACACACACACACACTCATCCCCTCCACACACACTCATCCCCTCCACACACACACACTCATCCCCTCCACACACACACACACACACTCATCCCCTCCACACACACACACACACACACTCATCCCCTCCACACACACACACACACACTCATCCCCTCCACACACACACACACACTCATCCCCTCCACACACACACACACACTCATCCCCTCCACACACACACACACACTCATCCCCTCCACACACACACACACACACACACACACTCATCCCCTCCACACACACTCACTCATCCCCTCCACACACACACACTCATCCCCTCCACACACACACACACACACACTCATCCCCTCCACACACACACACACACACTCATCCCCTCCACACACACACACACACACTCATCCCCTCCACACACACACACACACTCATCCCCTCCACACACACACACAAACACTCAACCCCTCCACACAACCCCTCCACACACACATCCACACAACCCCTCCACACACACACACTCATCCCCTCCACACACACACTCAACCCCTCCACACACACACATATCCCCTCCACACACACACTCAACCCCTCCACACACACACATATCCCCTCCACACACACACTCAACCCCTCCACACACACACATATCCCCTCCACACACACACACACACACTCATCCCCTCCACACACACACACACACACACTCATCCCCTCCACACACACACACACACACTCATCCCCTCCACACACACACACACACACTCATCCCCTCCACACACACACACACACTCATCCCCTCCACACACACACAAACACTCAACCCCTCCACACACACACACTCATCCCCTCCACACACACACACAAACACTCAACCCCTCCACACACACATCCACACAACCCCTCCACACACACACACACTCATCCCCTCCACACACACACTCAACCCCTCCACACACACACATATCCCCTCCACACACACACTCAACCCCTCCACACACACACATATCCCCTCCACACACACACTCAACCCCTCCACACACACACTCAACCCCTCCACACACACACTCAACCCCTCCACACACACACTCAACCCCTCCACACACACACTCAACCCCTCCACACACACACTCAACCCCTCCACACACACACATATCCCCCTCCACACACACACTCAACCCCTCCACACACACACATATCCCCTCCACACACACACTCAACCCCTCCACACACACACAAATCCCCTCCACACACACACTCAACCCCTCCACACACACACACTCAACCCCTCCACACACACACTCAACCCCTCCACACACACACTCATCCCCTCCACACACACACATATCCCCTCCACACACACACTCAACCCCTCCACACACACACTCAACCCCTCCACACACACACTCATCCCCTCCACACACACACACAAAACCCCTCCACACACACACTCAACCCCTCCACACACACACACAAAACCCCTCCACACACACACACAAAACCCCTCCACACACACACACAAAACCCCTCCACACACACACACACAAAACCCCTCCACACACACACACAACACCCCTCCACACACACACACAACACCCCTCCACACACACACACACAACACCCCTCCACACATACACACAAACCCCCTCCACACACACACACAACCCCTCCACACACACACACACCTCCTCCACACACCACCGCCCCCACAAAAACAACCCCCCCCACACACACCGCACACGACCCTTCCCACAACACCCCCCCCCCCCCACACACACACACACACACACACACACCAACAGCCCATCCACCCCCCCCCCCACACACACACACACACACTTATACACAGTACAAACAGGCGCGTCATTAATTCAGACTGTAATTCAAAGCGTCCTGGTTTCAGTTTCAGTTTTTAATCTTTTGATGAAAGCAGTTTATAACTCAGTTCATTTATCGGTGATCCGTACAGTAAACGTAAACGATGTGCAGCTAATAAAGCGTCCGCTGACTGTTCCTGAGAGGAAACCTCTGAACGGTTATTATATATTCATTCATTAATAATCAGATTTATATTTAATAAAAAACATGTTTTATAGAAAATAAACACTTTAAACCTGAAATGTTTTACGAGAAAACAAAAGTTCAGGAGCTAAAAAAAAAAAACCCGACTGCATGACGTTTAACCAAATGAACTTCACTTATTAACAACGAGTCGTGAATAATTAATTAACAACGAGTCGTGAATAATTAATTAACATCGCAATAACGTTAATTAAAACGTTTGAAGAGAAATCACCTCAGACTAATTTACCTGCAACCTTCAGAGCCGACGACGCCATGGTTACCGTGCTCTTATAATCCATAATAAAAGTCCTCTGCCGTCTTTCTTTTATTGATCACGACGTGACGTCACGCAGAAACACCGATTTTAATGGAAACATATTTAAATTCATATAATTACATAATATTGGAAATGCGTTTTATATTGTTTTTTTGTGGCCACGTGGAGGGAATAAAATAACGTTCCATCGGGAACTCGCTATTAGGAGCTTGTTTCCAGGTGGACGTGTTTATCGTGCGCACCGCGTGTCCCACGTGTGTGTGTGTGTGTGTGTGTGTATGTGTGTGTGTGTGTGTGTGTGTGTGTAGTCATGGCGGACGGCAGTAATGAGGATCCGTTCGTTCGGTGTTTGCGGGTTTTAAACAGCGGCACGGAGAAACCCGAGCTGTTTCTGAGGTACAGAGGACTTTTATCTTTAGTGGTTGTTTATTCCGCGGGTTTTGGGGCTCGTGCCGTCGAGGCGCACGTGACCTGCAGGTTGGGTTCGTGTTGGGTGGACTGTTGGGTTAATGAATGAGAACCTACAGCCCTCCATCACGTGGGTCAGGACCTAGTGTCCCGAGTGCTGGGATAGGCTCCAGGTTGGGTTCATGAATGAAGTTGATGGACAGATTGAATCAGACGAGGGAACCAAACCAACGTCACAGTGACTGAGAACCCACAGCCCTCCATCACGTGGGTCAGGACCTCCTGTCCTGGGTGCTGGGATAGGCTCCAGGTTGGGTTCGTGTTGGGTGGACTCTAATGAGGTCAGTTGATGAGGGAACCAAACCAACGTCCCTGTGACTGAGAACCCACAGCCCTCCATCACGTGGGTCCTGAGTGCTGGGATAGGCTCCAGGTTGGGTTTGTGTTGGGTGGACTCTAATGAGGTCAGTTAATGAGGGAACCAAACCAACGTCACTGTGACTGAGAACCCACAGCCCTCCATCATGTGGGTCAGGACCTCCTGTCCTGGGTGCTGGGATAGGCTCCAGGTTGGGTTCGTGTTGGGTTAATGAATGAGGTTAATGAGGGAACCAAACCAACGTCACAGTGACTGAGAACCCACAGCCCTCCATCACGTGGGTCAGGACCTCCTGTCCTGAGTGCTGGGATAGGCTCCAGGTTGGGTTCGTGTTGGGTGGACTCTAATGAGGTCAGTTGATGAGGGAACCAAACAAACATCGTGGTGACTGAGAACCCACAGCCCTCCATCATGTGGGTCAGGACCTCCTGTCCTGGGTGCTGGGATAGGCTCCAGGTTGGGTTCGTGTTGGGTTAATTAATGAGGTTGATGAGGGAACCAAACCAACGTCACTGTGACTGAGAACCCACAGCCCTCCATCATTTTTAAATGGAGGGCTGTGATGTCAGAATTATTCATGAGAGGGGTGTGTCCTCCACATTTAGGCGTCTTGCTCAAGAACTTGGTGGGACCAAGAACGGAACCGTGGAGCTCACGCTCATGTAGATGCAGCTTTTATTCTCTGGTCTCTCTCTCTCAGTGTGCAGGACAACGTTGCCGCCGACTTCACCGCTCTCACAAAGACGTTGTATGACCTCCACAAGGGGGAGCAGCTGAGCGGGTGGACGGGCAGTCTGCTGAAGCGGCTGGTGGTGGACGACTTCGATGAAGAACAGATCTGGCAGGAGCTGGAACTGCAGAACACGGCGGCGTTGACGCACTTTAAACAGACTGTGAGCCTGGCCATTACAGAGACAGTGAGTCTCATAGAGGACGAGGAGGACGAGGACAAGGAGGACGAGGACGAAGAGGAGGAGCAGGATAACGAGGAGGAATCTGGAGAAAGTGATGCTGAGGAGGAGGAGGAGGATGAAGCCAGACTGAAACCTGGACCATCAGAATCTGAGGAGGACGAGGAGGACGAGCTGCAGGATGAAGACATCGACTTCGATGTGGACGAATTGGAACACCGATCCAAAGGCAGGAAGGATTTGAAATGTGGCGCGCCGGCGTCCGAGGTGGACGATCGCTTTTTCAAGCTCTCGGAGATGGAGGCGTTCCTGGACGACATGGACCGAATGGAGGGGCAACCTCGCGGCGACGAGGACATAGATTACTTTCGGGACGTTCCGTCGGACGACGGGGACGAGGCCACGCTCGATGGACCGGCCGCGCCGCGGAACCCGAGCAAGGTGAGCGGCCGGATTAAATTAATCCAGAGCTCCCGACTCTGAAACACAGGAACCTGAGCGGCTGGACCTCCGACAGGGGCTTAATCTCAGGCTGAATCTCAGGTTAATCTCACTTTAATCTCATGTCAATCTCACTTTAATCTCAGGCTAATCTCACTTTAATCTCAGGTTATTATCACTTTAATATCAGGTTAATCTCAGGCTGAATCTCAGGTTAATCTCACTTTAATCTCATGTCAATCTCACTTTAATCTCAGGTTATTATCACTTTAATCTCAGGTTAATCTCAGGCTGAATCTCAGGTTAATCTCACTTTAATCTCATGTCAATCTCACTTTAATCTCAGGTTATTATCACTTTAATCTCAGGTTAATCTCAGGTCAATCTCAGGTCAATCTCAGGTCAATCTCAGGTTAATCTCACTTTAATCTCATGTCAATCTCACTTTAATCTCAGGTTAATCTCACTTTAATCTCATGTCAATCTCACTTTAATCTCAGGCTAATCTCACTTTAATCTCAGGTTATTATCACTTTAATATCAGGTTAATCTCAGGTCAATATCAGGTTAATCTCACTTTAATATCAGGTTAATCTCACGTTAATGTCAGGTTAATCTCACGTTAATGTCAGGTTAATCTCACGTTAATGTCAGGTTAATCTCACTTTAATATCAGGTTAATCTCAGGTAAATATCAGGTTAATCTCACTTTACTATCTGGTCAATCTCACTTTAATCTCAGGTTAATCTCATTTTAATATCAGGTTAATCTAACTTTAATCTCAGGATAATCTCACTTTAATATCAGGTTAATCTCAGGTCAATGTCAGGATAATCATACTTTAATATCAGGTTAATCTCACTTTAATATCTGGTCAATCTCACTTTAATCTCAGGTTATTATCACTTTAATCTCAGGTTATTATCACTTTAATCTCAGGTTAATCTCAGGTCAATCCCATCCAGAGGAGAACGTTTCGGGCGCTGGGCAGATACAGGGACAGGACGCCAATCTATCACTGGGCACACACTCACTCACACAGAGACTCTATATGGGGCAATTTGGAGAGTTCAATTGTGAGCCCCCCCCCCCATCTTATCATTATATAGTTGGACTGTGGTTGTAGCTGTAGAACCTGAAGTACTTCATGGTGAGATTAAAAACTTGGTACTAATTCTGCAAAAACAGAGAACATGGTGTGGGGGGGGGGGGGTGGAGGGGGGGAGACTTTCCCAGTCCATTAAAAAGACGGCTGCAGCTCTAAAGAGGGAACAGCAGGGGACTAGAGCACGCTTTGGCCATCCAAGGTCTAGCCGCCACCCCCCTCCTTGTGCCACCCCATGCCTGGACGCTCCTACACACACGTTCTCCGGGGTAGAACCTGCGTCCCTCACCCGATGGAGTTTATTGCTCCGTGGCCTCAAACAGACCCGGGGAGAACATACTAAATCTCCACATACTGACACAACATGAGCCCATGGTTATGGAGGCGCGTTGTTTCCGGGGGTTCTGCACGGGTTCCTTAAACGTTCTGATCTCTGCGTGCTGCTGTTACAGACGAAGAGCTCCAGAAACGTCAAATACAGAGATTACTTCATCAACCGAGAGCCTCAGGAGGAGGACGAGGAGCAGGAGGAGGACAAGGACGAGGAGGAGGAGGACGAGGACAAGGAGGAGAACGAGGAGGATGGAGATTCAGACGCGTAAGATTCAGGTCTTTCCATTTTATACGTCATCAACACTCCGCTTAACGTTCTGCTCTCGGTTCCTGCAGCACTGACCTGGAGAACCAAAAAGCTGCCAATGGCCTCCGGAGGGTGACCTTTGACCTCCACAGCGACAGTGAGGGCGAGGACGTGGAGGACGTCCTGGGTGGGAAATCCAAATCTGCGTCGGCGGCCAAGCCGGAGACCAAGTCCACGTTAGAGAAACGACAGCAGAAGGTAAGGGACCTGACCTGGTGGAGGAGGGGTGGTGATGGTGGTGGTGATGGAGGTGGTGATGGTGATGGTGGATGGTGGTGATTGAGGTGGTGATGGTGGAGGTGATGATGGTGGAGGTGATGATGGTGGAGGTGATGATGGTGGAGGTGATGATGGTGGAGGTGATGATGGTGGAGGTGATGGTGGTGGTGATGGTGGAGGTGATGATGGTGGTGGAGGTGGAGGTGATGGGGGTGGTGATGGTGGAGGTGATGGTGGTGGAGGTGATGATGGTGGTGGTGGTGGTGGTGGTGGTGATGATGGTGGAGGTGATGGTGGTGATGGTGGAGGTGATGATGGTGGTGGTGGTGATGATGGTGGTGATAATGATGGTGATGGTGGTGGTGATGATGATGATGGTGATGATGATGGTGGTGGTGATGGTGGTGATGGTGATGGAGGTGATGGTGGTGATGGTGATGGAGGTGGTGGTGGTGGTGATGATGATGATGGTGGTGGAGGTGGTGGTGATGATGGTGGTGGAGGTGATGGTGGTGATGATGATGATGATGATGATGGTGGTGATGGTGATGGAGGTGGTGGTGGTGGTGATGATGATGATGATGGTGGAGGTGGTGGTGATGATGGTGATGATGGTGGTGGAGGTGATGGTGATGGAGGTGATGGTGGTGGTGGTGGTGGTGATGATGATGGTGATGGAGGTGATGGTGGAGGTGATGGTGGTGATGATGGTGGTGATGATGGTGATGTTGGTGATGATGATGATGGTGATGGAGGTGGTGATGGTGATGGAGGTGGTGGTGGTGGTGATGATGATGATGATGGTGGAGGTGGTGGTGATGATGGTGGTGGAGATGGAGGTGATGGTGGTGGTGGTGGTGGTGATGATGATGGTGATGGAGGTGATGGTGGTGGTGGTGGTGATGATGGTGGAGGTGATGGTGGTTATGGTGGTGGTGGTGGTGGTGGTGGTGGAGATGATGGTGATGATGTTGGTGGTGGTGGAGATGGTGGTGATGGTGATGATGATGGTGATGATGATGGTGGTGGTGATGATGATGATGGTGGTGATGGTGGTGGTGATGATGGAGGTGGTGGTGGTGGTAATGGTGGTGGTGATGATGGTGGAGGTGGTGGTGATGATGGAGGTGGTGGTGATGGTGATGGTGGTGGTGATGATGATGGTGATGGAGGTGATGATGGTGGTGATGGTGGTGGTGGAGGTGATGGTGGTGGTGCCCAACCTGAACATCCCAGATTCAGAGGGTCACGGTGCTGAGCGTCCACCAGCAGGAGGCGGTATGGTTACCAAACCATGTGGTGACACCACTGGTGATGACGCTCTTGGGTTCCCCCAATGGAACAAGTAGACGGTGGAGGTGTGGTGATGTAATGGACGTTCTGTGGTTTGAACCAGATGGGGGAGAAGATCACGGAGCTGGAGAACGCGGCGTTGGCCAAGAAGCCATGGCAGCTGAGCGGAGAGGTGACGGCGCAGACTCGGCCGGAGAACAGCATGCTGGAGGAGCACGTGGACTTCGAGCAGGCGTCCCGATTGGGTAGGGTGGTGCTCGGGTTCCGTGGAGGTTCTGGAGAAGGTCCAGGAACTTGGATTGATGGAAACCTCACACCAACGTGAAGACATCGGTCTTGATTTCTGATGAGACCATTGACGTTGTCCTTCTGTATGGTGGAACCAATCTTCAGGTCTTTCTGTAGAACATCAATCAGATTTGGATCTGTTGATTGGTTCTACAGGAGAGCTGCCTTTTGATTGGTCCATCAGTTAGATCTGAAGTTCAAGTTCCATCCATCCATTATCTTCTGCTTTATCCTCTATTAGGCTCGCGGAAGGGTTCCCCATGCCCATCCAGGGGAACGTTTCGGGCGCTGGGCAGATACACCAAGGACCGGGGGGCAATCACACTCTATATGGGGCAATTTGGAGAATTCAATTGACCTTGATCCATGTTTTTGAACTGTGGGAGGAAACCGGAGAACCCGGAGGAAACCTACGCACACACGGGGAGAACATGCAAACTCCACCCAGATTGGGATTCGAACTGGGAATCCCTAGAGCTGAGAGGAGAACATGCCAATCACTGTCACTTAGTGATCCATCCATCTATTATCTCCCACTTTATCCTCTATTGGGGGGGGTTCTCCATGCCCATCCAGGGGAGAACGTTTCGGGCGCTGGGCAGATACACCCAGGACAGGGGGGCAATCTATCAATGGACACACACTATCACACACACAGTCTATGGGGCAATTTGGAGAACTCAATTAACCTTGATCCATGTTTTTTGGACTGTGGGAGGACACCGGAGAACCCGGAGGAATCCCACGCAGACATGTGGAGGACATGCAAACTCCACCCAGATTGGGATTCGAATCGGGAATCCCCAGCGCTGAGAGGAGAACATGCCAAAGCACTAAGCCTTA
>JAFMOC010001203.1:30000-37500 GCA_019802505.1 Corydoras sp. C115
GGAAGAAGGTGAAGCGGCTGAAGGTCCAGGAGACGGAGAAGAGGAGGAGGCTGAGGGACGCCGCCGAAGACACCAAGACCACGAAGACCACGATGAAGACCAAGACCAAGGCTCACGTTGAGGAGACGCTGAAGAAACTTACCAAAGGAGGACAGGGGAAGGTTCTCACGGTCAGTCTCCTCCTTAATGTTCTCACAGCACGGCGTTAGAACCGCGGCGTCCACTGACGATTATTCTCATAATCGATTAATCGTCTGTCTTTATTAAACGTCTCGGTTTTATTTACAGTAATGACTTTAAGAGCAGTTACACACACACACACACACACACACACACACACACACAAACATACATACACACACACAATCTCACAATCTCACACACACACACACACACACACAAACATACATACACAATCTCACACACACACAATAACACAATCACACACACACACACACAAACATACATACACACACACTCTCTCACTCACACTCACTCACACACACACACAATCACACTCATACACTCACACTCACTCTCTCACACTCACTCACACACAATCACACTCATACACACACACTCACACTCACTCACACACAATCACACTCATACACACACACTCACACTCACTCACACACAATCACACTCATACACACACACTCACACTCACTCTCTCACACTCACACACTCTCACACACACTCACACACACTCTCTCTCTCTCTCTCTCACACACACACACTCTCTCTCTCACACACACACACACACACACTCACTCACACACTCTCACACACACACACTCTCACACACACACACACTCACTCTCACACACACACTCTCACACACACACACACTCACACACACACACACACACACACACTCTCACACTCACTCTCACACACACACACACAATCACATACACACAATAACACAATCACACACACTCTCACACACTCACACAATCACTCACTCTCTCACTCACACACACTCTCTCACTCACACACTCACACACACTCTCTCACACACACACACACTCTCTCACACACACACACTCTCTCACTCACACACTCTCTCACTCACACACTCTCTCACTCACACACTCTCTCACTCACACACACTCTCACTCACACACACTCTCACTCACTCACACACTCTCACACACACTCTCACACACACACTCTCACACACACACTCTCACACACACTCTCTCACTCACACACACTCTCACACACTCTCACACACTCACTCACTCACACACTCTCACTCACACACTCTCACTCACACACTCTCACTCACACACTCTCACTCACACACTCTCACTCACACACACTCTCACTCACACACACTCTCACTCACACACACTCTCACTCACACACACTCTCACTCACACACACACACACTCTCTCACACACACACTCTCTCTCTCACACACACACACACTCTCTCTCACACACACACACTCACTCTCACACACACACACTCACTCTCACACACACACACTCTCTCACACACTATCACACACACACACACTCTCTCACACACACACACACACACACACACACACACACACACACACACTGCTCCAATACACAGTATAGAGTGTAAAATCAATCCTGTCCCTCATCTGTCTGAGTGCAGTTCCTCCTCACTCCTATAGAGGGCAGTGTGCTGACTCATACAGTCAGAAGGTTGAACCTGCAGCGTTGTGTGTGAGCCGTATGTCTTTCTGAAGCTCGTTTAAACCCGGCTTAAGCTGCTTAAACCCAGATCAATTAATTCTTTTTTTATATTTGTTAATTATAATTAATTATTAGAGAATCATTAGAGAATTTAAAATATCTGACCCCTGAAATATCTGATATCGGGGGGGGGGGGGGTTCAACACGCTCTTGTCCAGGGGAGAACGTTTCAGGCGCTGGGCAGATACACCCAGGACATGGGGGCAATCTGTCAACGGGCGCACACACACACTCTATATGGGGCAATTTGGAGAATTCAGTTGCCCTTGATCCATGTTTTTGGACTGTGGGAGGAAACCAGAGAACCCGGAGGAAACCCACGTGGACACGGGGAGAACATGGAAACTCCACCCAGATTGGGATTCGAACCGGAAATCCCTAGTGCTGAGAGGAGAACATGCCAAATCACTAAGCCACCATCCATCCATTATCTTCTGCTTTATCCTCTACTGGGGGGTTCTCCATGCCCATCTAGGGGAGAACGTTTCGGGCGCTGGGCAGATACACCCAGGACAGGGGGGCAATCTATTACTGGACACACACTCACTAACATATACACACTCTATATGGGGCAATTTGGAGAACTCAATTGACCGTGATCCATGTTTTTGGACTGTGGGAGGAAACCGGAGAACCAGGAGGAAACCCACATGGACATGGGGAGGACATGCAAACTCCACCCAGATTGGGATTCGAACCGGGAATCCCCAGCGTTGAGAGGAGAACATGCCAAACCACAAAGCCACTATCCATCCATTATCTTCCACTTTATCCTCTATTAGGGTCGTGGGGGGGGGGGGGGGTTCTCCACGCCCATGCAGGGAGAACGTTTCGGGCGCTGGGCAGATACACCCAGGACAGGGGGGCCATCTATCACTGGACACACACTCACTCACACAAACACTCTATATGGGGCAAAAAAAAAAAACTGAGGACCATCAGTGTCTGATCTCAGGGTGTTTGTGGGGGACATGCTCGCTCTGATGTCATGGTGACGTGACGTTCTCCGCGTCTGACGCCGATGCCGTGTGTCTTGCAGGACGACGGGATGGACAAGGTTCTGCGCTCGTCTCAGGCGTTCTTCTCGCAGCTGCAGGACCAGGTCCGCTCGCAGATCAAAGGCTCCAAGGCTCAAGGGTCCAAGAGCAAGAAGTCCAAAGTGTCCTCGGTGGGCGCGCTCAAGCTTTAGCGTCTCGGGTCGGGTGTACAGTTCTGACCGGGTCCGTGTCCGGTCCGTGTCAGGTCCGTGTCCGGTCCGGTCCGTGTCCAACGTCTTTCTATTAAATAAACAGAATGTCCACGCCACGCCGTCTCACCCCATCGTCCTTTTATTCACAACAGCAGTTCAAAGGCAGACTACAAAAGAGGAAAGATCAAAAGATCAAAGCCCTTTGGAAATTCAAACACCCCCCCCCCCCCAACTGGACTTACCCCCGGGGGCAGCATTAAGGGGGGGGGGGGGCCCTTCCCTAAACTATTCCCACCATGTTAGGTGCATACAATGTGCTTAAAGTTCCCAAATCTTACCATCATCCATACAGTGTACCGTATCCGTACGTCAGGTGGGGGTGTGATGTCATCAAGGCCACGTGTGGTCATCATGATGATGCGTTAAATCATAAACAAAGGGCCAACATCATGGACCCGTCATGGGGGACTGGGGGGGACACACTGAAGACGTCCATGATGCTGCTGGGGAACCGTCTCCATAAATTGGTGTAAAATTTGGTGCTGATGTCACAAATCTATTAACACGGGGCCCTAAAGTAAGCAGGGTTTAAGGGCCAACATCATGGACCCCCGGTGGGGGACTGGGGGGGGACACACTGAAGACGTCCATGATGCTGCTGGGGAACCGTCTCCATAAATTGGTGTAAAATTTGGTGCTGATGTCACAAATCTATTAACACGGGGCCCTAAAGTAAGCAGGGTTTAAGGGCCAACATCATGGACCCCCGGTGGGGGACTGGGAGGGACACACTGAAGAAGTCCATGATGCTGTTGGGGAACCGACTTCGTAAAACGGTGTAAAATTTGATGCTGATGTCACAAATCTATTAACACGGGGCCCTAAAGTAACCAGGGTTAAGGGCCAACATCATGGACCCGTCATGGGGGACTGGGGGGGACACACACTGATGACGTTCATGATGCTGTTGGGGAACCGTCCCCGTAAATTGGTGTAAAATTTGGTGCTGATGTCACAAATCTATTAACACGGGGCCCTACAGTAAGCAGGGTTTAAGGGCCAACATCATGGACCCCCGGTGGGGGACTGGGGGGGACACGCTGAAGACGTCCATGATGCTGCTGGGGAACCGTCTCCATAAAACGGTGTAATATTTGGTGCTGATGTCACAAATCTATTAACACGGGGCCCTAAAGTAAGCAGGGTTTAAGGGCCAACATCATGGACCCCCGGTGGGGGACTGGGGGACACACACTGATAATGTCCATGATGCTGACGGGGAACCGTCTCCATAAAACGGTGTAGAATTTGGTGCTGATGTCACAAATCTATTAACACGGGGCCCTAAAGTAAGCAGGGTTTAAGGGCCAACATCATGGACCCCCGGTGGGGGACTGGGGGGGACACGCTGAAGACGTCCATGATGCTGCTGGGGAACCGTCTCCATAAATTGGTGTAAAATTTGGTGCTGATGTCACAAATCTATTAACACGGGGCCCTAAAGTAACCAGGGTTTAAGGGCCAACATCATGGACCCGTCATGGGGGACTGGGGGGGGGGACACTGATGACGTCCATGATGCTGCTGGGGAACCGTCTCCGTAAACCGGTGTAAAATTTGGTGCTGATGTCACAAATCTATTAACACGGGGCCCTAAAGTAACCAGGGTTAAGGGCCAACATCATGGACCCCCGGTGGGGGACTGGGGGGGGACACACTGATGACATCCATGATGCTGCTGGGGAACCGTCTCCATAAATTGGTGTAGAATTTGGTGCTGATGTCACAAATCTATTAACACGGGGCCCTAAAGTAACCAGGGTTTAAGGGCCAACATCATGGACCCCCGGTGGGGGACTGTGGACACACGCTGATAACGTCCATGATGCTGCTGGGGAACCGTCTCCATAAAACGGTGTAAAATTTGGTGCTGATGTCACAAATCTATTAACACAGGGCCCTAAAGTAACCAGGGTTTAAGGGCCAACATCATGGACCCCCGGTGGGGGACTGGGGGGGGACACACACTGATGACGTTCATGATGCTGCTGGGGAACCGTCTCCATAAAACGGTGTAGAATTCAGGGCTGATATCACAAATCTATTAACACAGGGCCCTACAGTAAGCAGGGTTTAAGGGCCAACATCATGGACCCCCGGTAGGGGACTGGGGGGGACACACTGAAGACGTTCATGATGCTGCTGGGGAACTGTCTCCATAAGGGCCAACATCATGGACCCGTCATGGGGGACTGGGGGGGACACGCTGAAGACGTCCATGATGCTGCTGGGGAACCGTCTCCATAAATTGGTGTAAAATTTGGTGCTGATGTCACAAATCTATTAACACGGGGCCCTAAAGTAACCAGGGTTAAGGGCCAACATCATGGACCCCCGGTGGGGGACTGGGGGGGACACACTGATGACATCCATGATGCTGCTGGGGAACCGTCTCCATAAATTGGTGTAGAATTTGGTGCTGATGTCACAAATCTATTAACACGGGGCCCTAAAGTAACCAGGGTTTAAGGGCCAACATCATGGACCCCCGGTGGGGGACTGTGGACACACGCTGATAACGTCCATGATGCTGCTGGGGAACCGTCTTCATAAAACGGTGTAAAATTTGGTGCTGATGTCACAAATCTATTAACACAGGGCCCTAAAGTAACCAGGGTTTAAGGGCCAACATCATGGACCCCCGGTGGGGGACTGGGGGGGGGGACACACTGATGACGTTCATGATGCTGCTGGGGAACCGTCTCCATAAAACGGTGTAGAATTCAGGGCTGATATCACAAATCTATTAACACAGGGCCCTACAGTAAGCAGGGTTTAAGGGCCAACATCATGGACCCCCGGTGGGGGACTGGGGGGGACACACTGAAGACGTTCATGATGCTGCTGGGGAACCGTCTCTATAAACTGGTGTCACAGATCTAATATGAAAGTAGCTCTAAGCCTCGCTTTGGGTCGACACCTCAACACAACTACAACTTCCAAAAAACATTACGATGTTAGAACACCCCCCCTTTTACCCCCCCACCCCCTTCACCCCCCCCCCCCCCCCCACTGGACCAAGGCGAGAAAAAGTCCAGAAGGTTTAAAGATCAAGGCACACAGGATTAGAAGCAGCAACACGCCACCTGGTGGTTCCATTGCGTACGTAAAGAAATCGCTGGCGATTGTGGAAAAGCGCGCCAATGGTTAGAAGCTTCTCCGTCAGAACCGAGTGCAGTGCATCAGTGGTGAACCAATCCCCGAACTACGCCCCCTACGGGCCGGACGCCACGGTATTTACAGAGGACTCGTTTAGGAACAGCGGACAGTCCGGGAGGCCACGCGGCGGGCGCTCTGATTGGCTGGAACAGCAGGCGGTCGCAGGTGGAGGACCAAGGAGACCAGGACCAGCCTGTGAGGGAGTCCCGGTCGCGACCACACGGGGGCGACGAGGACGACGTTACACAACCGCACCAGCGAAGTCGGTCCCGACCGATAACGTCCAGCAGGTGGAGCCGTCACGAGTGGACCGACAATAAAAGTCTGCCCCCTACTGACCACCCGAATCCCAATGATGCTACAGTCACAGGTGGGGTGAAGGGGGATGGGGGAGGGGGGGACACGGGACACGCACTCCCCTCACCCCACCCATCACAGAGTTATATATCAGACCCCCAAAATATGTGGACGGAGACTAATTACACTAATTAAACCTTAATTAGTCATTTCGGAAACCATTTTTTTGCCTTTTACACACACCCCCTACCCCCTACCCCCTACACCATGTGACAGAATTTTAAAAAACATTCCCTTTAAAGCCCAAACACAATGCAGCTGTGACGGCGTCCACACACAGCGCTTCGGGTTCGGGTTCGAGTTGGGTTACCAACAGAACCAGGACAACTCATAAGCCCCGCCCACATTCACTAGGCCTCATGTTGATGTGGGCGTGCCAGTACCGGGATCAGCATCAGTACCTATTTCGGTGACGGGTTCCGGTACCAGTACCGGTACCGTCACGGACGCCAACATCAGTACCAGAACCGTCCTCGTGGCTGATCAGATGGGCGCACCCCCCCGTCCCCCCCGGAATGCGGGACAGTGCTCATCGAAAAAAGTCATGACCCGGAGGACGAGGTGGACGAGGTCTTTTCGGGAACGTGGCTCATATTTAAACGGCACACGGGCGCCCCCTGCAGTTTATTGATGGAAATTTGGATTTTTTTGGACGTTTTTTTTTTTTTTTTTAAGAGCTCTGATGATTTTCTCTAAGCACCGCCCCTAAGAAACCGACCAATCCCAGGCCTCTTTGCTGGGCGGTTGATCTAAATATACGTCTTTGTTTTATAGAAATCAGCACGAGAAGCGCCGACGGCCAATCGGACGGCGAGCAAATTAAATATTCAAATCAAGCTAGACCAGTGTGAGACGGTTCGAGGCGTGGTGACATCACGGGAACTAAAAGCTCTCATTGGCCAGCGTCTCGGTGGACAGCCAGACCTTGGCTCCGTTGAGGAACTTGCTGAGGGGCGTCCCCAGAATGCCGCGTCGGCACAGGTTCCCCACGGGGGAGA
>JAFMOC010001203.1:52500-54086 GCA_019802505.1 Corydoras sp. C115
GAGGTCCTCGCATACACACCTGGGGGACACCAGGTAGTTCTGGTCGATGGCGCACACCCTCCATTCGGAGGGGTCGGTACGTTTCCAGTCTCAAAGACGTATCGATGTACCGATTTATATTGCTATAATGTAATAGAGGTCCTCGTATACACACTTGGGGGACACCAGGTAGTTCTGGTCGATGGCGCACACCCTCCATTTGGAGGCATCAGTACGTTTCCGGTATCAAAGATGGTACATCCATAAGATTTATATTGCTATAATGTAATAGAGGTCCTCGCATACACACCTGGGGGACACCAGGAAGTTCTGGTCGATGGCGAACACCCTCCATTCAGAGGCGCCGGTATGTTTCCGGTCTCAAAGACGGTACATCCATAAGATTTATATTGCTATAATGTAATAGAGGTCCTCGCATACACACTTGGGGGACACCAGGAAGTTCTGGTCGATGGCACACACCCTCCATTCGGAGGCGCCGGTACGTTTACGGTCTCAAAGACGGTACATTGAATCGATTTATATTGCTATAATGTAATTGAGGTCCTCGCGTACACACCTGGGGGACACCAGTAGGCTCTTGTTGGATGGCGCCACACCCTTCCACTCGGAGCCCCCCCCGGTGGTTTGACTTCTGTCCAAATCCGAAGAGCATCGAAAATGCTGTTGCCTTCCGGGAGGGGCCACTCCATTCACCCTCTCACCTGCACATACACACGAATACACACACTATGGACCCCGGGGCCGGGTGATGGGGCAGCTGGTGGGGTCACTCTATGTATGGGGTATGCCACTCACCTCTGGAACCGTGGAACCGCGTGCCGACGTACTCGAACCCGAACAGCAGCTGGCTGTCGGCGGGGTGAGAGTAGTGCGCGATGGCGAGACAGACCTGCATAACATAAAGTAACGTAACGCAACATAATATAATGTAACGTAACATAACGTAACATAACATAATATAACGTAACGTAGCGTAACATAACGTAACATAACATAATATAACGGAATGTAACGTAGCATAACATAATAACGTAATAAAAATAGTGTAGTAAAAAAAAACTAACTAGGGAACAAATTTTAAAATAACCAAAAATAAAGAACATAACGTAACATAACGTAACGTAACGTAACGTAACACAACTTAACGCAACGTAACGTAACATATCGTAACGCAACATAACATAACGCAACATAACATAACGCAACATAAATAAAGCAACAAAAAAAACGAACAAACGCAACATAACATAACCAAAATAAAAACGCAAATAATAAGCAAATAACAAAAATAATAACATAAGAAAAATAACATAACGCAACAAAAAATTAAAATATAAGTAACCCAAATAAAAAATAACATAATATAAGTAACCAACATAAAATAAAATAATAAACTAACTTTCTAACTAACCAACACAACGCAAGTAAAATCGACGCAAAATAACCGAGAAAAAACAGAACGTTAAACCCGCAACGTAATGAGCAAGTAACTCGGAAAAATAAAATCGACGCAACTAACTCAAATAAAGTAACTCGGAAAGTAAAAACGCGTAACGTAACGAGTAAAAATCCTAAAAAAGTAA
>JAFMOC010001205.1:0-52514 GCA_019802505.1 Corydoras sp. C115
ATGAAATACAACAAAAATCTGCTAAAAATGGGAGTTGAACAAATGCCCCTAAGTGTCACAGAGTTTGTTGTGAGAAGAGTGCTCTGTACATATCACTTTGTCCTACATTCCCAGCTTCACTGGGATTCAATTTCATCTTATACCAAGTATTAACTTTGCTGTTAAAGCTGATACTATACAGTTGCAGCACCTGAGCAGCAGTTACAGAACTATAGCATCAGCACAAAAAACACTTTCAAACTGCAATTCTAGAACTTAAAGCAAACTGTTGAGAACACAAGACAGACTTCAGATCTTTAATTGTCAATAAGACTTCATCATTCATGGCTTATCATATAAAAGGCTTTGGAATTTGTGATATAGTAGTTAGAAGATCTACTGTCCAAGCATTTCACCTGGTATCAGTTCCTGGCCAATGCAAGCCCTTTATCTTCCTGTTAATGTGAAGTTAGGACAGCACTACAGTGTTTTATATTAGATCTTATATAACTCTAAATTAATACATTATGAGAATTCCAATATGGCCGGAAGCCAAACAAAGAACCTTGGATTTCCCGCCACTAGGAGTTACTGGACTGGGATTGGCTGATTTAAAACCTGGGGCGGTAGTTTGTGATTGGCTTAAAGCAGTTAAGGGGCGGGAACTAGAGTAACGTAATATACCCCGAGGTAAACACAAGGGGGGCACTTTTTTCACTCAGACGCGGAGGGAGAGCATCAGAAAGCTGAGGAGGAAGACCGCTGGCCAGCGTGAGTTACTGGAGGTGTCCATGAAGTATTCTCTTTGTCCTAAATAAATGAGTTGAGGCGACCATTTTGCATCAGCTCGTTCTTTCTGCCTTTTTCAAAATCAAAAGATCCTAACAAATGGTAGCAGAGGTGATGGTTTTGAAATGGGCAGAAAAACATTAATTTTGTTACTGGACCGGGACTCCTGATTTCATGCATACTCATTATAGGCGCGCCAAAGGTAAGCAGACTTACTGCATATTTAGCTGCATTCAATATTTAGTTTTAATGAGTATGTGGAATGCCGGGTCCGTAAGTGTTATAAATTGTTACAGTAATCAGAATTCTTCATGGACACTGGAAGGTAGATTTATTTGGTACCATTCCTGATATCGGCACCGAAGTTTATGCTCGAGTATAAAAACGTAGTTTGAGTTATATTTAAGAGGTACGCGCGAAAAGTGTGGCAAAGTTGGTGAGAGGGCCCATGTCACACATTTGGGTTAATAAAGCGTTTTTGTTTTGGGATAGAACCGGTTTATAGGGGCGTACGGCTGTGTGGTAAAGACCTGCAGTCGGGCTAGTAAGCGTTTTATAGATAGACGGTTCTAGGCGCTTTTTTAGGAATAACTGGGTGCGTGAAACAGGGTTTCAGACCAGTAATTATATAATAAGGATCAGAAAATTTTCCAATGGGGCGCTGGTCCAATGGTTGGAAAAAAATAACTGATTATTGATCAGCACGATTAAGAGAGAGGTCGAGGATCCCGTCGTTCCTGAATAGCAGGTTAAATTTCCAAATTGTGTCTAAATTTTAAATTTCTCCGGTGCAAATATCAGGGAACCTTGTATGTGTGTTTGTCTTGTGTTTGTCTTGTCTTGTGTGGAGCAGCAACACGTGTGTGCACGCTGGGGGTGGAAATCAGCTCAAAAAAAGTTCTGTTTTGTGCTTGATGTTGTATTTGAGAAAAGGGGGAGTTCGTTTTGTGGTAAGTAATTTAGCTGGTAAGTAAGTGTTTAGCTTGGTAAGTAATAGTTGTGTTCTGCTTGTGTGTTATACAACCTAAATTGACTTAATTAAAATGGCTGACTTACTTCAGGACAACTAGCACACACCTAGCCTAAGGCTAATATTTTGGCAGCATGGTAGAGTTGAGTTGGAACAAAGGATTTAAAATGGCCGCCACGACCTCACATATAGCTCCTCCCACCTAGCACATGGTCAATGCAATGCTTGCAGCCCTTCACCCACCTTAAGTTACCTGTTGGGTGTTATTACAAGGTACACCAGTAGATGGCGCCAATAGACCACTGGGCCATATCCCAGTAGACAGCCTGTGCCCAACCAATAGGTTTTAATGAAGCACCTCCAACTCACCTTCCAAATTAGTCATGTGTCCTCCACAGTTGAGAAATTATCCAAGCACCAATTGTTACCAGTGGTGCAGGTGGTGAACAATTTGATTTTTAATTAACACTGGGCCACTGCTTCAGGGAACACAGTGCAATTAATCCATTACTTTCTATATTCTCCAAATTGTCCAAACTAATTTCTTAGGTCGTGATGTTTTAATTACAAGAACTCAAAGCTCATTGTCATATGCACATATAGAAATGTTTTTCTTGGGGCAATGTAATTCTTACTTTGCCATCCACCCTGTATAAATTTAAGTTTGCAGTTCACACTTCTGTACCTGTACAACTAAAACCAAATAGTAAGACTTGTACAAGTGTTAAGTGAATTGTTATAAAAGTAAGTGCTTTAGTAAAATTAAAAGTAAAATTAGTTTTAGTGAATTTTCAGCTTTACTGAGACCATGCATGTGATGGGGCTTCATGTCACATGTACTTAAGCAGTGATTGACATGTTACACACCCTAGGCTCTAGTTGATTTGATTCTGGAGACATGCATTTTTTGCTCTTTACAACATGAGCACTAGGTGGAGACTTGTTTTTTGTCCTTGTTCATGCACATGCAATGTCCTTACAGTAAAAGGGCACAGTGACCCTTATCTACAGTAGCTTCAATACATGCATGTTTAATAATTATTATTCTAGATCCCCCCACCTTCTTTTACTGTCTGTCACACACACATGTTGGTGATGGTACAGGTGTTTAACAGTGATTTGTTAATGCAGCAGTGCCTGGGCCAAATCTTACTTCTGGTTACCACCATCTTTCCTTCCAAAAGTTTTTGCATATGGCTCTGAGTTCAGCTCTTGTACCAATAATCAAACATCAGAAAATACCACCTTTAAGATAACGACTCTTTTGATTTGATTTAAGTGATTAAATGATTATTTGTAGCAGCACATCTTTGTAATTAAAATAGCTGTTTTCCATAAAATATTAAAAGCCTTTGTATTGAGCGTATTTAAATTTCAAAATGAAGTCATGCCATGTTTTAATTTCTCACACAGGTGCTTGAGTGGTTCAGCAGCCAGATTCGTCATCACAACACACTGGACACAATTTTACATTGAGCGTCGGGTTTATAGAGTTTGGAGTGACACATCTCCTCCACACACTTAATACTTTGTGCTATGTGTGTCAGAGGAAGTGCATGCCAGCAATAATTATGTAACCAGAAATGAGGTTTATTTTTATTATTTTTAGGTATTTTAATGTTGGGATCCCAGATAATATATTAAGCCTATATTACTGCTGATTCAGACAAATGTGACGACATTTGTATACTGGATCAGATATTATGGTAAGTGGTATAGTCATTAAAAGTATATAATTATATGAATCCTCAGCTCTAATATAGAGCCATGTGATTGATACTCATGCTACGACCCCACATGGTAATATATTTGGTTGCTAGAACCTAGAGTTGAGTAGTATATTTGGGATAGAGGAGTTTATCAGAAGGACACAGTTGAAAGTTACCATTGATATAGTTTTCAGTCCGCCTGAGAAGGTAGAAGCTTGACTGATAAATTATATCAATTAAGGTACTGCAAGTGCGGACTTGAACTCCATGATGGACGGGGTAAAGCTGTTGAAAGCAATTAGTTAACATATTACAGCAACTTGGTTAATAATACATG
Source organism: Corydoras sp. C115 (assembly GCA_019802505.1). Lineage (NCBI taxonomy): Eukaryota > Metazoa > Chordata > Actinopteri > Siluriformes > Callichthyidae > Corydoras > Corydoras sp. C115. Next base: position 3,785 of record JAFMOC010001205.1, read on the forward strand.
TACACTGGACAGTAAGGGAAAATGGTCAATAGCATGCAATTAGTATACAGATTGGGCAAAGAGTTTACCAGCCATGAAGCCATTAAGAGGGCATACTGACTAAATTGCCACCATTAACTGACAGCAGGTAAGATGCCGTGTTTGGGTGAAGTAGAGGTAATAGCTAGATTAGAAGGTAAAAGGAGGTGAATATTGATTGAAATAGCGGAATAGGGTTAAAAGGAAAGACAGAAAACACCATTTTAGAGAGCTGATAAGAGTAGATATAGACATGGTGAAACTTTTAGAAAGTGTGGTGACTTATGGCTGGAAGCAACAGAAATGTAATGGTGATAGCAGGTAGGGAACGCATGTGAAGGGCAGTTAGCTGATGTGGAAATTTGTAGTTTGCCACATAAACAATGGGACCTAAAATTAGAGCAATGCTTTACTGAGGTTAAGCAAAGTTTAGCACACGCTGGAAAAACTTCAGTCCCCATATTACACAAAAACCCTTTTTACCTAGATGATTCTGTAAAAGAAGGCATTGTTAATGCTGTTCTTTTCCAGAAAGGGGGGAGTAGTAGAAAGTAGTAGAAAAAAAAAAAAAAAAAAAATAGTGACAATGATAATTACATTTCAGTTATTGGCACCTTTGCTAGTATTGTATTAGATGCAGTTTTAATGGCAGAATATTTGGTATCGGGTTGTCTTCTGGAGTCCTTAATGAGGTTTAAAATTGCATCACAAGGTGTGGTGATTCCCTTCAGTCCATCCTCACCTACAGATTTACTGTCTGATTTAACAGGTGGCTGAATTTAGTGTTTGTCAAGCTTAGTATTTCGCCACATAATTTGCAACTTCAGAATTGTTATAGAAATTATTTAGAAAAAGCTTCTCTGGGTTCCACTAATTGTTATTTGGTTGGAAATAATTTGACTGGGTTGATTTTCACGTTTTAATCTTTGCTTTGCCCTTTTAACACTGGTGCTGACCATAAGTCTGATTACATAAGTCATGTAGCATACAATAAAGATAATAAAGACATAACATAATAGACTAAATGCTTACTTAAATAGAAGTAAAATTAGTTGGTTTTCAGTCTGCCCCGTGTAGAGTGTGTGCGTGTATGAGTGAGTGGGTGTGTGCCCAGCGATGGGTTGGCGCTCTGTCCTGGGTGTATCTTCCCAGCGCCTGAAACTTTCTCCCTGTGATGGGCAGAAAGAATCCCATACAACGTTAGTAGAGAATAAAGGTAATGAGATGAGAGTCTCAGAATAATAAAAGAGGTTATTAATCAAATTTAAATTTCATGGCAGCATGTCCACATTTTTGCTTTAATTTTCATAGCAACTAGAAATATCTATATTTTTATATTAGGAATTGTCATACTTCCTCCCTGCATATTATTGAGTGTTATATACATCCAGGATTAGGATCCATAAAATATTTGTGGTTATCAACATTCCCTGTGCTTTAACTATTTTTACCCTTACTGTATTGAAACGACCTCCAATAGATCATCTAATATCCGTTTACAATTTCATTTTAACTACTGTTTTAAGTAGTGTGGGAAAATGTTTGGTGAATCGCAGTTGCATCAGTTCACTAAATACATTTTCCTTTTGGAATGTCACATTTTTCATTATAGATATTTTATGCGGACAGGTGCCAAATATATAGAGACAGGATTGTATACATATATACTGCACAATTATTTGTTGAACAAAGCCCTGTAATTGTTGCATTTTTTTTATAGATTTGTATGGTAAGCTGTCCCTGGAGGAGTTTATTAAGAATGCAGAAAGTGACCCATCCATTGTGCGACTGTGACGGTGTGACCCAAGCAGTGCTGGGCAGTTCTGATAGATGTGCCCACCATGTTACCCTCTAGTGTTTTATTTATTTATTGGGGTTTGTATAATGTATATTATAAGGCATCTGACCAATTTATTTAGGTAAAATTATTCATAATGAAAATATATGGGAAAAATGTTAAGCATATTTTTATTTTATACAGTGTTTGTATGGGTCGATTTTGGTTTTGTTAGTTTTAGTTTTAAGGTCTCGTGGTTTTACTGTTCCTTAAGTGTAAACTAGGTTGGTTATTGGTGCACTCTTTCACTCAGCTTAGCTTTAATTTCTACACAGTGATGATCTTTTAAACATCAACCTACTGGTTTAATTAACCTACCACATTTAGCCTTTGCTAAACCTTTTGTATTTCAGAAGCATTTTGGTTGAGATTAACTTATCATTCCTTGTTTGGCCTTAAACATGCTTGTTTGGATGATTTATTTTGTCTTTAAAACAGAGCACATTATTCTTGAGCTGCTGGAGTTCCCGTTTCCAACAGACATTCATACAGGAATTCAGTCCTAAACCTGTTCTAGATGATCGGTGTGTTTCAGATTAAATGCGGCTGGATGTAGGTGTGGAACTAGATTCTCTAGGAAGTGGAGTTCAAGGAACAGAGTAAGTGGTGATCAGGATGGATCTGCGGTGAGGATGCTGATCCTCAGGGCAATGGAGACCAGTCCCTGGAGGAAGAAGAGGATGCCTCGCTGGATGTGTCAACAGACAATTCAGGGTGGTATAGAGGTTGCTGCTAACTCTGCTTTTAGAAAAGTGATGACGACGAGGGTACTGCCGATGATGACGGAGAGACGCTGACAACAAGGGAGCTGCCATTGATGACAACGAGGATGACAACAGGAGGACGACAATGATAGAAGGAACTTCGAGAACCGACGAGGGAATGCTGGGACTACAGAACCAAAAGACCAAAGCAGATACTGACCAGGAGAACAGAACCTTAAAGTGCCTTCTGGGAAAACTTCTATAACAGTGCTGCAAGGGGGGTGGTATTAAAGTTTCTGCAACAGTGGTGCAAGGGGGGTGTTATTTTGGGTTTGTGAGTGTAGGGATGGAGACTGTCTCGTTAGGCGCGGTCTCTTAGTATAATTGATAGATGTTTTGTTTTAGAATTGTGTTTTCAGCCTATATGGCCATGTAATGTGTTGGGCACCTTCAAGAAGGGTTTTAGTTAGAGGGGGGTAGTTAAATTAGTGCTCTGCCTCCTCAGCATTCAGTTGTGTGAACTTGTGAAAGTCGTACTGGAAGTTAATTGCGTTTAGATTTGGGTTAATTGATTTATCAGAACATGCAAATTTTAGAAATGGTAATGTGTACAGTTTGGCTTAAAATTTATGGCCGTAGTATTTTTAATTTAAAATTTATTTATGGGAGCATTTAGGTGCTCCCATAGGGGGGATTGTCAGGAATTTTAAATTTCTTATACATTATGAGAATTCCAATATGGCCGGAAGCCAAACAAAGAACCTTGGATTTCCCGCCACTAGGAGTTACTGGACTGGGATTGGCTGATTTAAAACCTGGGGCGGTAGTTTGTGATTGGCTTAAAGCAGTTAAGGGGCGGGATCTAGACGTAACGCATATACCCCGAGGTAAACACAAGGGGGGCACTTTCACTCAGACGGGAGGGAGAGCATCAGAACGCTGAGGAGGAAGACCGCTGGCCAGCGTGAGTTACTGGAGGTGTCCATGAAGTATTCTCTTTGTCCTAAATAAATGAGTTGAGGCGACCATTTTGCATCAGCTCGTTCTTTCTGCCTTTTTCAAAATCAAAAGATCCTAACAACCGCTAATCCATTGTACTCTGCATGTGTGGTTTTCTCATTGTAATATATACTATACTCCATGATCCACAGAAACTAACCTCAATTAGTTGATCCATGACTGAGATAGAACACAAAAATCAGTGACTACAAAACAGCTGTACAATCAAATCCTATGTGTCAAGCTTCTGTATAAACTTTGCATTGTTTTTGTCGATGGACTCTTAATAAAACTATGTGATATTATCAGAATCAGAATGCTGTATTAATCCCCATGGAGAAGATTATAGATTTGATCTCTACACACATCGACTATGTCGACATAATCGATTACAAAAATAAATAGATTTTCTAAACTTGTGTCGATTCTTCAACAAAATGGCGACGCCCTACCGAAAAGATGGATTTGTCCGTAGCGCAAAAAGCATGTGTGCATCTAAAGTGTGGGAGCACCTCACACAGAAACACAACAATGTGGTGCTCTGTCAGATGTACAAAGTGGAGATGACTTTACACAACAGTACAACTGCTACACACGAGCCTTTAAAGTGCAAACATGTCTGCACAACAAATCCACATGGCAGCAAAATAGCAATGTAGGTTTAGTTTACTTGTCTTTCTTTTATATTAGCATATTATTTTAAGACTTTTAACAGTTCAACGTGTTTCCGTTATTAGTAGTGCATTAGTAGTAGTGCGATTCTTGGTCGTCAAGTGTAGATACACGCACCTTTTCTTAATACCATTCATGTAACATGTTTTCAGATCACATTCAGATTAATTTAAATTTCCTCGGTTGTACATAGTCAACAAAAATATATATAGTCAACATATATAGTCCATAAAATGTCGGATTTTATTGTCCACAGTGTTTGTGGTACAGAAGTGTACTGAAGTACTGAAGTCCATTACTTGAGCAAAATTAATAGTATGAGGGTTGGAACTTAAATAGTGGCAACTGTTTATTCACAACCAATACAAAAGAGTTACATGTTTGCACCTGTTACTGTCCTTCAAAGTAGTCACCAGCGTTGTGTAGAACCCGTTGCCAGTGATGTGGAAGGCGTAGTATACCGTTAGCCAAGCCTGTTCTGTTGATGGTACGAATGGAGCGGTCTACTGCCTGTCGAATCTCTGGAACAGTTCTGAAGCGAATGCCACCAAGTGGTTCCTTCATCTTCAGAATCAAATCAAAGTCACAAGGACTTAAGTCCAGGGAGTATGGTGGATGGTACTGTACTTCCCAGTACAGGCAGTCACTTTTGAACTGTTTTTGACCGTAACAGGTGCAAATATGTAACATCGGTTGTGAATGTTAAATAGGTTCCAACTCTGTAAAGTTACTCAAGTTTTGCATACAAAATAAAAAACAAATAAAAATTCACATAAAATTTTAATAATACACCAACAGAAATAGTTAAAAAATTGCAATGTAAGATGGAATAGTAAAACAGCACTATTAATAAAACACTAAAGTGATAATAATAATAATAATAATAATAATAATAATAATAATAATAATAATAATAATAATAAAATAATAATAATCCATAATCCATTATCTTCCGCTTTATCCTATATTAGGGTCGCAGGGGGGTTCCCCATGACCATCCAGGGGACACCATTTCGGGCGCTGGGAAGATACACCCAGGACAGGGCGGCAATCTATCACTGGGCACACACTCACTCACACAGACACACTCTATATGGGGCAATTTGGAAAACTCAATTAACTTGATCCATGTGTTTGGACTGTGGGAGGAAACTGGAGAACCCGGAAGAAAACCCATGCGGACACGGGGAGAACATGGAAACTCCACCAAGATGGAGATTTGAACCGGGAATCCCCAGCGCTGAGAGGCGAACATGCTAAGCACTAAGCCACCGTGCCGCCTAATAATAATAATAATAATAATAATAATAATAATAATAATGATGGACGACACGGTGGCTTACTGGTTAGCACGTTCGCCAGTGATAGATAGTGGCATCCTGTCCTGGGTGTATCTGCCCAGCGCCCGAGACGTTCTCCCCTGGATGAGCATGGGGAACCCCCGTGACCCTAATAGAGGATAAAGCAGAAGATAATGGATGGATGGAGTCACGATGGGTATTAGTGACATAAGAATCTGAAAATCTTTGGCTGGGTGTTTTAACCTTGAATTCATCTCTTTTAAAGGAGATGAACAAAAGCTATTAGTGCGATTTGAACCCATGTCTGCGAAGAGACTGGAACCTTAATCCAGCACCTTAGACTGCTCAGCCATGTTACCTGCTTCTCAGCGCTACAGGAGACAAATATTGTTCTGAAGTAGTGAGTTTGGTGTGAAAGTGTGAAAGACAAAAAATTTAGGGGATTTTAAAAGAAAACTCAATTCTCACCATTTCATGTCTGGGGCTCTATACATCACCTACTGTCTTGTTCAGAATAGTATCATTCACATGGAATAAATGTTCATTCAATGTTTTAAGTGACATTAAAAATGATGTGTTGGCGATTTGAATCCACGCCTCCAAAGAGACTTGAGCCTAAATCAAGGGCTTTATAATCGCTCAGCCACTTTTTTTAATCAGGTAAATATCATCCAGACATGAATATGAAAAAAATTAATAAGATGCATAAGGGCCACTCCAAACTAGAGCAGTCACCCTTTTAAAGGAACATACAAGAGCTTAAAGTGTCAGTAGTGGGAATTTATCCCATGCCTCCAAAATGTTCTGGATTAAGAACATTGACAATGTTAGTTTCTAAGGTTACAAGGCTTCAAAGGTTCCAAAGTTAGAATTAAGGGTTAAAGAGTTTATTAAGGAGTCAGCGGCACGACATGGAGCCATTTGCTCTCTTTGATATTTAATGCAGCCAATGAGGTTTGTGTTTTGTTTGTATACTATTTGTGTTTACATAAAGTTTATTACCTTTCCTAGTATTAAGGTGAATTAATATGTAATTGTGGTTCTAAGTCAAGATGTATATTCGTGAATTTGTGTGGTTAAACAAACAAAGGATCATTCTTAAGATTAATAGTTTACAATGTAGAAATTGCTCATTGTACATTTGTTTATGTTATGATTATGATTTATGTTATAGTTCTTAGGGTTGGGTGTAAGGTTAGGTACAAAGTTAAGGTACAATTTAAGAATAAACCTAATCAGTATTGCCAAGAATATTTGTGCTGTCAACTTTAGTCTTGGTCTTCTGTCTTCATATGGAACTGGTGAAACATGCGCTCTATGTCACACATGATTGCAATCTGACCTCTTCAGAAGCAAAACAGAACTCCCAGCAAGGCATTCGTCAGATCTGGACCGGTTAAAAAACTCCCATAACATCTCCATAGTTAAAATATGGATTACCACAGCCTACCACACTTCACCCCAGATCTGTTTGCTTTGCAAAGGGTTGATTTTCTTTACCAGTCACCACTTGTTTTGGTACTAGAGCTTGAGGACAATTGTAACCAATTAACAGGCCAACTTCACAGCTTTGCTGAGGGGCAATCTCATCTGCAAAATGTTCAAGATGAGTCCATAACTTTGCTGTCTCCGGTGTAGGAATATGATTTCAGTTTGCAGGAATAAACTCTCTGGAATAAGTCACAGGAAGTGGGATTATCTTACCTGAAAAGAACCCTCTTACTTGTAAACTAGTCAGTTTTTACATGGCACAACTGTATTTCTTGAGCCAGCGTAGAAAGTCTCAACTGAACAAGTTCACTTCTTACGTTGAGTGCCTTTGCAGTCTCTTCAAGTATAAATGTCGTGTCACTCTGTGTATCAAGAAGTGCATACACAAGAACTTCATGATTTGGCTTAGCCGCAGCAGAGACCCACACCGAAATTATTGTAGATGTATGGGTGACTCTATGAGATGTTGCTTCACATGATGTGCTTGGTGGTCGATCTTGTGGCTGGTCTGGTTTTTCATCCTTTGGCAAACTTTCTGTGATTGTCTTTTTCATAAACTTACGAATCTGGTAAACTGTGCCATACCTTCTCACAGAAGACAGTTTATGATGGTGGAATTCTCATCTGAGCTTGTTATTAAAGCTTTTGCTCTTGGACTTCTGTTACTGTAACCTTAAGCTTCTATCCTACACGTGGATTTAGGCTATGGAGAGATGTTGGATTACAAGCGATTTTGGCTTCACGTATTAGAAACTGGACAAACTGGCTGAAGCTTGGAAGTTAAGGAAACGTCCACCTTAAAATCAACCAATCTGGAAGTTTAGCAAGTATCTTCAGGTTCTCATTGCAGTCGTTAAGCACTTTGAGACCTTTAATTTGAGACATTGCAGCCTCACAACTACGAAGGAAGTCAACAATTTCTTGAAGTTCTAGACTACCCTTGGAACTTAGCCATGCTTCGATCTTATCTCTGAAGGCTTTGGCAAGGATGAATGGACTGCCATATCATTCCTCTAGGATATGCCATGCTTCAAAATAGGCTGACTCAGTTTCTAGCAGGAAGTAACCCTCTATGGCCTTCTTCGCAGTTCCACTCACATTTTTCTTCATCTGGTATGTTCTTCCTGTCAATAAGCGTCTGAAAGGACACCTTCCAGTCATTATACCAAAGTGGATCAACTCTGAATATTGTTGTTTTTGGTAAGGGAATGTGACTAGCATTCATCGATTCTGTAAGCACTCTAATAAGAGCTGCCATGTTGTCTTCAGCTGGATTTATAACAGCTTGTGGTGAGAAAGAATAACGTGGTGGACTTAGTTCCTGCTTGATTTCCTTTCCACCCTTCACAGGAACAGATTGATGAAGCAGCTTATCTATTTCATCATCTGAGCATTGACTCCTTTTAGATGATCGACATGAACGTTAACGTTGTTCATATACTTGCTGCCGTGCCTTAGCAGCCTTCAGTTCCTTAATGAACTCAGACGTGCTAATTCTCTGCGCTTGGCTTCTAGCACTCTTTGTCTTTCTACATTTTCAGCTTCCTGTTTAGCCTTTTGCTGGGCAGCTTCAGCTTCCTGTTAAGCCTTTAGCTGGGTAGCTTCAGCTGTCAGCTTCTGCAGTTCTTCTATATGATGTTCTTGCTCTAGCAGTACTGCAAGGTAGCTTCATTGGCAGCAACTTCGGCAGGTGCACTCTTTTGCTAGCAGAAGTTCGATGGGAATAAGTTGAAATCTTACTGCTTCGAGGGCGGATGCTTCTCTTGGCTGACCTTGTCTCTTCAAGACCATGCACTTGAGTATTCATTGTATCTTGAATAGTCATTGCTTGATAAACTAACTTCTGTGTCACTGTTTGACAGATATTGATTCTACAACATGTATCTTGATCAGGAACTGTTAGGTTTTTATAATACTTCAGGGAACAGAGAAAATGACTATTTGATGAATGAGCATGGGAAAGAGTATGAATGTCCTGTTGCAGGGTCAGCAGAGAGATTTGAATAATGGAACTGTCAACAAGAACCTGTCATAAATTCATACCCCTGAGGGGGGCAGAAAGCAGGACCAGATGGGTTATAAGATAGAGATGTTTTGGTCAATGTACACATGAAAAAAAAGGGGGCACACACAGAAGATGGGGCGCACACACAGAAGAAGCAAGTCACGCCCTCCTGATGGACTTAAATGGACGAACTAGAGGACTTCGGTCAGAGCTCTCTCATCAATTGTGGTTGCCTGCCATTGATGATTTTTCTGTACACTTGGTTGTCTATTCAGTAACTTGCATTAAAATTTACTATTTTGTGGTAGTGGTTTGTTACTGATTGGTGAGAATTTATATTCGATAACCCAACGTTAACAGTGCTCATCAGCGAACAAAGGTAAGTTTTTCAAATTACTGTTTGGGGTAGTGGTTTGTTTCTGGATGGTGAGAATCTGTGATTCGATAACCCAACGTTAACAGAGCTGATCATCGAGCAAAAGTAAATCTTTTTATTATGCTGGTAGGGTAGGGAGCGCTGAAAACAGAACTGTGTTGTCTACGAGGCTTATTGTCCCTGTTAATTAATTTAGCCGGACACATAGGAACTGAACAATCACGGTTTCGACGAGGTTCAGATGGAAAGAAAGGGCGTGAACGGGAGAAACCGAGACACCCCTAGTCCTTTAAGTTAGTAAATCTTGGCTCTGGGAGTCCAAGGGACTGAATTAGGGAAAATTTAATCACTAGTTCAGTTGTTGCTCTGAACTAGGCTTTGCGTCTCCGGTTGAGGCGGGGCGATGCGGGGCGGCCCCAGATCACCCGAAGCCTATACTAGGTAGGACACTGCTGACTAGGGCATCGTGACGACGGTGAACAGTGGAGCATTCCATGGTAAAAACCGTCACGGTGATCGTTTAGCTTTGCTTTTGCTTTATTTACAAGTGTACAATTTGTTTGACCGGTCTTGTTTAAATTGCTGTTATATATTGTTATATAAATATATTGTGTAATTATATCAATCCTCAGCTCTAATATAAACCCGTGTGGCCGAAACTCATGCTACGAAACCACTCGACAATATATTTGGTCGTTAGGACCTAGAGACTGAGTATTTGGGTATAGAGGAACTTAACAGAAGGGCTCAGTTGTATGTTACCATTGACAAAGGACTTTTAGTCCGCCTGAGAAGGTAGAAGCTTGGCTAATAACTTTGTCAATTAAGGGACATCAACTGGGAACTTAAGTTCCATGTTGGACGGGGTGATTGTGTTGTAATTAAGTAAAATAAATATAAATCAAACTAAAATGAACACTGAAGAGTTTATGGAAAAAGTATGGGATAGAATAGCCTCTGTCACAGAACCAAATAAAAGACCAAAAGTGCAGAAACATTCGACAACATTGTTTACATCATGGCAAATAAGAGGCCTGATGCCTGGAAACTCAGACCCAGCTCCTACTCAGGAGGATAGGAAAAAGGTATATCATTATGAGAAAGCTGAGAAAGATTGGGAACAAGGGGGATCGTATCGGTTTGGTAAACTTAAAAGGACATTGGACGAGGTGAATAAACAAAATTCACGTTGTCTGTTGCTCCTGACACATATGAGGGTGGAATTAGAAAGGCAAACTAAAGATAAACCAAAGCAAGAGACTCCCCCCGAAACACCCACACAAAGTACATTAAAACAGGATGAGACCTTAACTTCACCAGTGCAAAGTAATAAAGCTCTGTCTTTAGAACTAGACACACCAACAGGTCCCCTCATAAATTTAACCACTCCCACACAACCCCCACTACCATACAGACCGATTTATCCTCAGGTACCACAAGCCTGTACACAAACAGTAGTGCAAACTCCTTTATTGAATATAGAAAGTGGACATTTAGAGATCAAAAAAGGTACCTTAGATATACCGGAGGAATTAGACCAACAAACGGTTATAAAACAATTACAGGATTAATTGGCATAAGTGGCAAACCTACAATTACCTATTAAACACAGGCCAGATCCAGAGGACTCCACGATTGTACTACAACTCACAGATCAACAATACCCTAATAGATGTACAAATGTACCAGCTGAACCTCCAATAAACCCATCAGACACGTGGAACACACAAGCACAATGGGGACACACTCCTGCACGCTTGGTAAATGAGATTGGAGGCCCGTATACATGTAGACAACATGACAGGGGATCAAAAAATAGATAAAAGCTTAATGAATAGAGTAACCCAAAGTTACGATAGTGATGACTGTGTGCAGAAACAACAGGAAGAAGGGAAGTTACAAAACTCCAAAAATGTACGGCTGGTAGTACAGGAAGGACTGATTTGTGGTAAATTGACGGATGATTTTGATGACCAAGACGGACAGTCATGTACGTATAAAGATAGAGATAGTGAAAGGGAATGTGAGGAGTATGAAGAAAGCCGGGACACAGCACAAGCGGGGATTTTTACAGTTTCTCAATATCCACTAATAACTACACAGACTGGCCAACAAGTTTATCGTCCATGGAATCATAGGGACATGGATGGATTGTTAGCCAAATTGCCCCCTTTAACTAAGGGAGGACAAGCGTGGGTGTCAAAGTTCGAGCAATATACTGCACTGAAATGACGTTCAATTCTACTTACTTGCGCGTCGTACAGTTCTTGACCCTTCTCTGTCATCTTGCAGACGCTTTGGTCTCTTGTAGAGGAATTGAGTCATGACCTTTTGGACAATTAGTCACTTGTGAATGCATGTTAGAATGGGACTGTGGCTCATCCTTGACGCTTAATCTTGACTCTATGAGCGTGCGGCTCTGCTCACTACTCACATCAGCACACTCATTATCACTATTTGTCATCTTCTATCTTCTTGGCTACTACAAACCACTAGCCTCTTGTGCTGTTCTTAAGTTCAAGTTCAAGTTATTTATTTATATAGCGCTTTTTACAACAGTACATTGTCACAAAGCAGCTTTACAGAATGAAAAGCCATTAAACCCCCAAAGAGCAAGCCGAAGCGACAGTGGCAAGAAAAAACTCCCTTTTATGTTGTTATTTAAGGAAGAAACCTTGGGAGGACCAAGACTCAGTGGGGGACTCATCCTCCTTGAGCGGCCGGGCAGCAACAACAGTGTAGGACAGCTATGTACAGATATTAAACAAATGGAAAAACTAACAACTGGAAAACTATATGTGAGTCCATTAGGGGGCGTCCTGCAGGATCGCCTTGTCAGGTTCCATACAGTATTAGTCAGCAGAGCCATGGATGAAGGTCTCCAGGAAGCCAGTCACACCTCAAAAGAAACAGACGAGGAAGGCAGTTAAAGCTAATAATAAAGCACGGCATTTAATTAATAAGTAATTTATTGACACAGTGCAGCATGTGACTCCGGCATCACTGACTAGAGCAGCATAACTAAAAGAGGCAGATACTGCAGACTCTACATAGTTGAGATGGAGCCCCGGAACAGCATCATTTCAGCGCCACACCCCCCCATTAATGATGAGGTGGGTGAAGAGGTGAAACGACAGCATACACTGATCAGAGATTACCCCCCAACACAGCCAAGTCTGAGATCTACATCTTTATCTACAGGGGATTAATTAAACGCCAGATTAAATAAATGTGTTTTTAATTTATTTTTAAAGATTAATAGTGATTCAGAATCACGAACAGTAACTGGAAGGCTATTCCAAAGTTGAGGAGCCTTGTGGGAGAACGCTCTTCCACCAGCAGTAACTTTATTTATTCTAGAGCTAAGAGTAGACCAGCACCTTGAGATCGGAGCTCACGTGTTGGCTTGTATGATTGAATCAGCTCACTCAGATACTGTGGAGCCTGGTTATGTAAAATTTTATATGTTATTAATAAAATTTTGTACTCGATACGAAACTTAACTGGTAGCCAGTGCAAGTTTGATAACACAGGACTGATATGATCAAACTTTCGTGTTTTAGTCAAAACTCTAGCTGCAGCATTCTGCACAAGTTGTAATTTATGTAATGATTTATTAGAACATCCTGTCAGAAGTGAATTACAATAATCTAACCTTGAGGTAATAAAAGCATGAATTAGTTCTTACTATGCTGTTTCCTGAAGCATTGAGTTCTTATTATGCTGTTTCCTGAAGCATTGAGTTCTTAGTGTAGCTCTCTCCGATTTAAAGTTGCAAGCAGAAATATTCTTGCCAAAACTGATTAGGTTTATTCTTGAGTTTGTACCTTAACTTTGTACATAACCTTACACCCAACCGTAAGTACTCATTGGCTGCATTAAATATTAAAGAGAGCATATGGCTTCATGTTACTTCTTGTTGCTCCTCGACTCCTTAATAAACACTTTAACCCCTTAATTCTAACTTTGGAACATTTGAAGCCTTGTAACCTTAGAAACGTACATTGTCAATGTTCTTAAATAGGCAGGAACCATAAAATACAATTAAAAATATAAACTGCTCAAGTAGGCAGTTACAGTCCCAGTTATACAAACCAAGGACTTGGTTTGTTATTTTCATATATTGTTTACATGTTTAATTACTGAATTAGTTGTCTGACTCTCACAAATTGTTTTTTAAACAGAAGCAGAACCCTACATGACCTCGCTGCATCATCACCAAGACATGACCAAGAAGAAAAATAACTGCTTAAGTTGTGATGAAACTTTTACCAAAATGACTGAACTCAAAAAACACCAGTGTATGTCCATCAAAGTAAAAAACTCTTTCTGTGTGCAGTGTGTGGAAAAATCTTTACAAATCAGTCTGGTCTTAAAACACATCAGCGCATTCACACAGGGAGAAACCATATTCCTGCTCACAGTGTGGGAAGAATTTTACTCACCGGAGTCATCTAAAAAGTCATCAGCGCATTCACACAGGAGAGAAACCATATTCCTGTTCACAGTGTGGGAAGAGTTTTACTGTGCAAAGTACTCTAAAAAGTCATCAGCGCATTCACACAGGAGAGAAACCATATTCCTGCTCACAGTGTGGGAAGAGTTTTTCTGAACAGAGTATTCTAAAATCACATCAGCGCATTCACACAGGAGAGAAACCATATTCCTGCTCACAGTGTGGGAAGAGTTTTTTGAATCAGAGAGTCATCTAAAAAGTCATCAGCACATTCACACTGGAGAGAAACCATATTCCTGCTCACAGTGTGGGAAGAGTTTTTCTGAACAGAGTATTCTAAAATCACATCAGCGCATTCACACAGGAAAGAAACCATATTCCTGCTCACAGTGTGGGAAGAGTTTTTCTGAACAGAGTATTCTAAAATCACATCAGCGCATTCACACAGGAGAGAAACCATATTCCTGCTCACAGTGTGGGAAGAGTTTTAATCAGCGGAGTCATCTAAAAAGTCATCAACGCATTCACACAGGAGAGAAACCGTATTCCTGCTCACAGTGTGGGAAGAGTTTTTCTGAACAGAGTATTCTAAAACGTCATCAGCGCATTCACACAGGAGAGAAACCATATTACTGCTCACAGTGTGGGAAGAGTTTTACTGAACAGGGCAGTCTAAAACGTCATCAGCGCATTCACACAGGAGAGAAACCATATTCCTGCTCACAGTGTGGGAAGAGTTTTTCTAAACAGAGTCATTAAAAATCACACCAGCGCATTCACACATGAGAGAAACCATATTCCTGTATTGATCATTGTTTGAAAGACACTTTAGTAAAGGAGACAGTTCAATAATGTACCGGTACATTCAGTCAGAACTGAATCAGTAACCCCGCACTCAGGATAACACTGAGTTGTGCTGTTGTGTTACATATTGCCAATTTACACTCTTGATGATTTAATGACACAAAGTAAAGTTTTGAACTTTTTACATTTATTCATATAAGTTGCTACAGTCAATTAAATGACAGGTGTGTTTTTACTCTGAAAGCCACTAATATATATGATACTATAGTAGTGATTGAGGATAAATTAACATTTCTTTATAATACTGAACGTGTGTATTATTATCAATTATGTCATGGCTGGACAAACGACTTAGACAACGACCAAAACTACTCAATTTATTTATATGTCTCAACAACACTTCTTTTCTGTGAATTATTCACAGTAATGCACGCCCTCTTGTGCCTTATTGTTTTAATGAAATACCCATGTAGTGAATCATCAGTTATGCTGTAGTATTATTAGTTTATTTTATGTTGCTGTTATTACTTAGATGATGTATGATGCGCTGAAATTGTAAGTGAAGTAAATCCTGTAATAAATGTTATAAACTTCATCTCTTGATGCATATTATCATTGTTTTTGTTATTTTCTCTCAGAGTAATCCAGAAATGTAGTTCATTGGATGAGAGTTTGGAGGTACAGAGTGATTCTTAAATAATGTATTTAGATTGAAATATATTTAAATTATTTGCAGAAACTAGTCAACACCCTGCCCTTTGACATTTTTTTTATCTGTACAATTCATCACATGATTTCACAATACATTTATTCTATTTGAGATTTTTTATAATTTAATACTTTTAATTACATAAAAGGCTGATAATCCGATATAACATGTACCTAGGACAAAGAGACAAAGTCAAATCTTAATTGATTTTATTTGAATAACAGATCTGCTTTTAAGACACAACACAAACAAAAACATACACAATGAGATATTCAGCACAATTATATATGGAAGCAGAAATGAGGGGTCGGAGCCTGAGTCTTAGATAAAGACATGTAGAAATACCAGAAGAAGAGGTAGAAACATTCTGGATGTTTATTCATTTACTCTCTGCTAAATGAACAAATTAATGATGTGTGATGGTAAGAAGATGATCTTGTACACTGAAGTGCATGAGTTAATCATGTTCTGTCAGGACAACGTCACTTCTATAACCCTTTAAAAAGATTACTAGCTTTAAAATAAAATTAAATTAAAAATACAGTGAGATCATAATCAGCAGGATTTGAATCCGTGGGAGGAAATCACAATGGATATCAAGCCCATCGCCTTAACCACTCGGCCTTGACTAAGACTTACTTTCCTTTATTTTCACTTAGTTGTCTTCACTGTTTTAGAGACTCATGCTTTTTGGGTTGGCGGCACGTTGACTTAGTGGTTAGCACATTCGGGGGATTCCCGGTTCGAATCCCAATCTGGGTGGAGTTTCCATTTTCTCCCCGTGTCCATGTGGATTTCCTCCGGCTTCTCCGGTTTCCTCCCACAGTCCAAAGACATGGACTAATTCAATTGAATTCTCCAAATTGCCCCATGTAGAGTGTGTCTGTGTGCCCAGTGATAGATTGGCGCCTTGTCCTGGGTGTATCTGCCCAGCGCCTGAGACGTTCTCCCCTGGATGGGCATGGGGAACCCCCTAGCGAACCTGATAGAGGATAAAACAAAAGATAATGGATGGATCGATGTTTTTTGGTACAACACAACTTTATTAACCCTTCAAAAATATATCACACATTCAAATTTTGGTGAGTTCATAGTCAGCAGGATTTGAACCTGCGCAGGGAAATCCCAATGAATATCAAGTCCATCGCCTTAACCACTCGGCCATGACTACCACGGAACTTGGTTCTCCTTTATTTTCTTGTGACGGTCCTCACTGTGTAACTGACTCAGTTCCTTTGGGGGCTACGCTACTTCCATTAACCTTTAAAAGGGAAGGACTGTCACTTCCATAACCCTTCAAAAGGTGCACTTTCAATTTGAATATCTAGTAAATTCGTAGTACGGAGGATTCAAACCGATATAGGGAGGTGCCAACTGATTACAATTCCATCGCCTTAACCACTCATGACTACCACAAGGACAGTAGCTTCCTTCATTTTCACTTGATGGTCCTCGCTGTGTAACTTAATCATGTTCTGTGGGGACAATGACTCTTCCATAATCCAAATTTTTAATAACTGAAAATGTAGTGAGTCAATGGCTTTCTGGTGCATCGCATCAATCTGTAAATGACTAATTTTCTATGGATACAAGGTCACTTCCATGATCTTCTGTTACGATGGGAGGGATAATAGGAGCCAAGATACAGGGGAGTAGTGGCAGGGTGACAGATGCCACTAAACGGCGTATATATATGTCTATATATACATATATATATATATATATATATATATATATATATATATATATATATATATATATATATATATATATACGTATATAAGGGTATAAGATATGTAATAATAATAATAATAATAATAATAATAAGTATTAATATATAATTCGGGATATATATATATATATATATATATAAATGCCTATTAACAATCGGCACTCCCGCGGCGCGCTGGGAGTAACGCGCAAACGTCCCGACCGAGGTTCAAACCGGCGGGCTGTGACGTTCGAGCCGCCGAACTAAACCGATGCGCCACCGAGGCTTTCCGGAAAACAGCGCGAGGAGCGTTCTAGCCCCTAAGGCAGCCGAGCAGTAAAAAAGAAACGAAACACAAAAACCTCCGCTAAAGCGAGGCGCGCATATCGCGCTAAACCAAAAGAAACAAATAAACTAAAGAGCAGCTGAAAAACGCTGACTCCGCGACCGCGGCGCAAAAACCCCGAACCGAAATGACGCCGGTGTGACGTCACCGAGTGACGCACACACGGCTTCCCTGATCCCCAACTCTGAACCCGAACGCTGTGCTCTCGAGCGCCCTGCCGCCTCCACGGATGAGCGGCGTTCGACCGGACGCGTTATCGGCACACAGTAATATATACACACAGGGTAGAAGTGATCGTGATATTGCCCCAGGGCGTACCCCGGCAACCAATATCATAGGACAGTGGGAATATAATGTAAGAAGAGGACCCACTGTCAATTCAACATTGGGCATTGCTCCAACGACCACACACTGCGCGTGAAAAAGGCGACGGCGTGGCGAGGAAGCACCGCCACAGACCGTGTTAAATAAGGACGCTGGCGGCTGGGTCTCATCAGACCTGATTGCCGCTGTGCCTCCTGGGAGTTGGAGTTTTACTCCTTACACGGCGAGATGGCGGCGTGCGTCTCTGTCGCCCCCCTGTGGCGACACGGCCTGTGACAGTACCCCCCCCTCTAGGGGCGGCTCCCGACGACCCCATTCCAGCAGCCCGGTTGCGTCTGAACTCCCGGATGAGTTCAGGGTCTAGGATGTTGCGGGCCGGAACCCAGGAGCGCTCCTCTGGGCCATAGCCCTCCCAGTCAACAAGGTACTGGGTGGAGCCCTGGACCTTTCGGGAGTCCAGCAACCCTCGCACTGTGTATGCAGGGCCCCCTGCGATAGTTTGTGGGGGAGGTGGCGGGGTCTGCGGTGCCAAGGTCTGACATAAATAGGGCTTGAGTCTGGACACGTGGAACGTGGGATGTATCTTCATGGCTGAAGGCAATTGCAATCTATATGTGACCGGGTTGATGCGTCGGACTACCTTAAATGGTCCCACATATTTTGGCGCCAGCTTGCCGGCTCGCCCCTTCAGGGGAATGTCGCGGGAGGACAACCAGACCCTTTGACCTGGGCGGTATGAGGGTCCTAGCTGCTGTTTGCGATCTGCCTTGCGTCGCATGGTTTCCACGCTTGCCTTCAGGATGGCCCGAGCCTTGCGCCAAGTACGGCGGCACCGACGCACGTACTGTTGGGCTCCGGGAACTCCTACCTCAGCCTCCTGGTCAGGGAACATGGGTGCAGGGTACCCAAATTGGCATTCGAATGGGGACATGCCAATTGCTGAATGCCACAGAGTGTTATGCGCATATTCAGCCCAAGGTAGAAGCTCTGCCCAAGAGGTAGGATGGTCGGCCGCGAGGCACCGGAGCATACGGCCTAGCTCCTGGTTGAGCCTTTCTGTCTGGCCGTTGGATTCCGGGTGAAACCCAGATGACAGGCTTACAGTGGCCCCCAAGGCTTGCCCAAATGCCTTCCAGAACCGGCTGGCGAATTGAGGGCCCCGGTCGGAGACTATGTCTCGAGGAATCCCATGAGCCCGGACCACATGTTGGACTAGGAGGTCCGCTGTCTCCTTGGCATTGGGCAACTTGGGTAGAGCCACGAATTTGCTCGCCTTGGAGAACCTGTCTACCATCACCAGGATAACCGTATTGTTCTTGGAGGGCGGCAACCCCGTTATAAAATCCAGGGCAATGTGTGACCAAGGCCGCGAGGGAACCGGGAGAGGGCGCAACAGCCCAGGGGTGCGCCCCCGGGGGGTCTTGCTGCGAGCACACGTTTCACATGCCGCCACAAACTCTCGGACGGAGCTCTCCATCCCTGGCCACCAAAATCTGCGTTGCAGGAACTCCAGGGTCCTGGTGACCCCTGGATGGGCCGAAAATGGGGACGAATGCCCCCATTCTAGCACTCTCCTGCGGAGTTCTGGCGGAACGAATAACCGGCCTGGTGGATTGCCGCCAGGTCCTGGGTTCCGCTGGAGGGCCTCCTTTACCTGTGCCTCAATGGGCCAGGTCAGGGCTGCCACGACACGGGATTGTGGCAGGATGGGTTCAGGGTCCGGGTTGGACTCCTTCTCTCCCTGAGACCACAGCCGTGAGAGAGCGTCCGGCTTGGCATTCTTGGAGCCCGGCCTATAGGTCAGTGTGAAGGCAAAGCGCTCAAAGAAAAGTGACCAGCGCGCTTGCCGGGCATTGAGACGCTTCGCCTGCTGAACATAGGCCAGGTTTTTGTGGTCTGTCCAGACCAGAAACGGGTGTTTGGCTCCCTCTAGCCAGTGCCTCCACTCCTCGAGTGCCAACTTCACTGCCAACAGTTCTCGGTCCCCTACCGGGTAATTACGCTCGGCGGGGGTTAGCCGACGAGAAAAGTAGGCACAGGGGTGAAGTTTGGGGGGGGTCCCAACGCGTTGGGAGAGTACTGCTCCGACCCCCACTTCAGAGGCATCTACCTCCACTATGAAGGGTTCCTCCGGATCAGGGAGTTGGAGGACCGGCGGCTCCGTTAGCCGAACCCGGAGGGTATCAAATGCCCGCTGGGCATCTGGTGACCATCGAAATGGACCGGGGGTCTTCCGGGTCAGCGCTGTTAGGGGGGCCGCTACCGCACTATAATTCCTCACGAATTTGCGGAAGAAATTAGCGAAGCCTAGGAAGCGCTGGACCTCCCGGAGTGAGGTTGGACGTGGCCAACCTGTCACCGCTTGGGTCTTGGTCTGATCCATCCTCAGGGTGCCTTGGGATATAATGAATCCCAAGAAGGATACTGTCGAGGTGTGGAAGTTGGACTTCTCCAATTTGACATACAGGTGGTTGTCGAGGAGAAGCTGAAGGACACGACGAACATGACCTATGTGCTCCTTGAGTGACCGGCTATAGATCAGGATGTCGTCGAGGTATACATAGGCGTAGCGGTCAAGCGCCTCCCTCAAGACGTCATTGATGAACCGCTGGAAGACAGCTGGCGCGTTCATTAACCCAAAAGGCATGACCAGATATTCGTAATGCCCGGTCGGCATAAGGAACGCTGTCTTCCATTCATCCCCCTGTCTAATGCGAATCAGGTTGTAGGCGCTGCGAAGATCCAACTTGGTAAAAATCGTGGCCTTCTGCAGCGCCTCAAACCCGGTGGACATCAGTGACAGGGGGTAACGATCCCTGACGGTTATGCTGTTCAGCCCGCGGTAATCGATACACGGGCGTAACGTGCCGTCCTTCTTCCCGACAAAGAAGAAGCCTGCCCCCGCGGGTGAGGAGGATGGTCGGATGAAGCCCATGTCCAACGCCTCCCGGATATACGCCTCCATAGCGGTGCGTTCCGTGGCATTTAAGGCGAAAAGCCTACCCCTGGGTGGTGACGTGACGGGGAGGAGATTAATGGCACAGTCATGGGCACGGTGAGGTGGTAGGACATGGGCTCGAGCAACGCTGAACACCTCTCCAAGGTCATGGTATTCCTGTGGAACCTTGGAGATATCAACGGTGGTGTGTGGGATGGGTGCTGGGGTCTCCCGACGCAGCAGGCATGCCTCACTACACCGAGGTGCCCAGCCATAAACCGATCGCGATTGCCAATCGATACGCGGGTTATGCTTCTCCAACCATGGGAAACCTAAGATCAGCATGAGCCGGGGAGCCCTAGTGATGTAAAATTCAAGGGTCTCCTCGTGCCCCCCAATGCGAAGGCGGACCGGATGGGTAGCATGAGTGATGGGACCTGCTCCTAGCATCCGGCCGTCCAAAGCCACCACCGCTAGCGGTGCCGGCAGGGTCACGACGGGTAGATCTAAGTTTCTTACCAGCTCATGATCAATAAAGTTTCCCGCAGCCCCAGAGTCTACATAGATCCCGACCTCGGCCTTAGACTTGTTTCCCCACATTAACTGACCCCTTAAGGTGACGCCAACGGGGTTAGATAATTTAGGACCTAGGTTCCGCCCTTCCTGACCGAACCTGGCCCGGGCGTTTACTGACGGTCGCGTTGGTGGTCGGGCGCCCCCTAGCTGCATCGCCCCAGACCTCATTCTCGCAGGGTTACGAGCCGGGGCAGGCCAGGCAGGCCGAGGGCTGAGGGCCCTTGTGCGATTGGTCCTTTCCCTGGCGCGTTGACGCAGGCGTGTGTCTACGCGAATGCATGTTTCAAACATTTCCGTAAGGCAGGTAGGCAGGTCCCGAGGTGCAAGCTCGTCCTTCATCCGTTCGCTGAGGCCCTGGTGGAAGATACCTAGCAAGGCGCCCTCGCACCACCCGCTCTCCGCAGCCAGGGTGCGGAACTCAAGCACATAATCAGCGGCGGACCGCACCCCCTGGGTCAGGGAGAGTAAGCGCGGGCCGGTTTCACGCCCCTCCCTGGGGTTGTAAAAGGTCTGACGGATTGCCTGACGGAAAGTTCGTTCCGTGGTACACTCACTGGCGTCTGTCTCCCACAGAGCATTAGCCCAGGTTAAGGCCTTGCCAGTGAGTAAGGAAATCATAAAGGCTACCTTAGAACGCTCTGTGGGAAACCTAGAAGGTTGCTGTTCGATAGCCAGTGAGCATTGGAGCAGGAATCCCCTGCACTGCTCTGCTCCCCCAGCAAACCTCTCTGGGGTAGCAATTTGTGCGTCCGGGCCCCCGGGAGGGAGTTCGGATGCCCCCAACCTAGAGGGTGATTCAGGCTTGGGAACAGCCTCGGCACGCTGTTCTGCAATCCGGGTCAGCTGCTGCATAATTTGTTGCAGGAGCTGTTCATGGCGGCCGATGGCTGCCCCCTGGAATCGCAAAATCTCCCTGATAGGCGGGTCCCCTGCTGGTTCCATCTATGGCCACGCCGTACTGTTACGATGGGAGGGATAATAGGAGCCAAGATACAGGGGAGTAGTGGCAGGGTGACAGATGCCACTAAACGGCGTATATATATGTCTATATATATATATATATATATATATATATATATATATATATATATATATATATATAAATATATATACGTATATAAGGGTATAAGATATGTAATAATAATAATAATAATAATAATAATAATAATAATAAGTATTAATATATAATTCGGGATATATATATATATATATATATATATAAATGCCTATTAACAATCGGCACTCCCGCGGCGCGCTGGGAGTAACGCGCAAACGTCCCGACCGAGGTTCGAACCGGCGGGCTGTGACGTTCGAGCCGCTGAACTAAACCGATGCGCCACCTAGGCTTTCCGGAATACAGCGCGAGGAGCGTTCTAGCCCCTAAGGCAGCCGAGCAGTAAAAAAGAAACGAAACACAAAAACCTCCGCTAAAGCGAGGCGCGCATATCGCGCTAAACCAAAAGAAACAAATAAACTAAAGAGCAGCTGAAAAACGCTGACTCCGCGACCGCGGCGCAAAAACCCCGAACCGAAATGACGCCGGTGTGACGTCACCGAGTGACGCACACACGGCTTCCCTGATCCCCAACTCTGAACCCGAACGCTGTGCTCTCGAGCGCCCTGCCGCCTCCACGGATGAGCGGCGTTCGACCGGACGCGTTATCGGCACACAGTAATA
Source organism: Corydoras sp. C115 (assembly GCA_019802505.1). NCBI lineage: Eukaryota > Metazoa > Chordata > Actinopteri > Siluriformes > Callichthyidae > Corydoras > Corydoras sp. C115. Next base: position 26,730 of record JAFMOC010001205.1, read on the forward strand.
TATACACACAGGGTAGAAGTGATCGTGATATTGCCCCAGGGCGTACCCCGGCAACCAATATCATAGGACAGTGGGAATATAATGTAAGAAGAGGACCCACTGTCAATTCAACATTGGGCATTGCTCCAACGACCACACACTGCGCGTGAAAAAGGCGACGGCGTGGCGAGGAAGCACCGCCACAGACCGTGTTAAATAAGGACGCTGGCGGCTGGGTCTCATCAGACCTGATTGCCGCTGTGCCTCCTGGGAGTTGGAGTTTTACTCCTTACACGGCGAGATGGCGGCGTGCGTCTCTGTCGCCCCCCTGTGGCGACACGGCCTGTGACATCTTCAGTAAGATTACCCACTTCCAAATTGGAACCATAGTGAACTTTTAGCCAGAAAAATGTAACCCTGCACAGGAAGACCACAATAGATTTCAGGTTCAATGTCCTTACCACTCTCCCATGACTACAGTGCTGGTGGATCTTTTCTTCACTTTCACTTGACAGTCCACACTGTGTCACTGACTCATGTTCCTCGGGTACTACGCTACTTTCATGACCCTTTAAAATGTAAGGACTGTCATTTCCATAACCCTTCAAAAAGACCACCAACTTCTACAATGAACATCAAACAAGTTCATAGTCAGTAGAGTTCAAACCTGCACACAGAAACCTCATTGGATCTCAAACCCATCACCTTAAACACTTTGACATAACTAAAACTTTTACTTCCTTCATTTTTGCTTGACAGTCCTCATTGTGTAACTTAATCATGTTCTGTGGGGACAATGCCACTTCCATAACCCTTTAAAAATAAAATAACAACTATTTAAAAATTAAAAATGTAGGGAGTCTGTAGTGTGCAAGATTCTTCACTGAGACCTTTAGCCATTTATAATACATTATAAATACATTTAAAAAGCATGATCGGTAGAAATTTGAAACTTTATTTACATTAGTGTTTTCTACTCTAAAATCTGAACGTTTCACTTGACATCATCAGTGATAAACTGCTTGGCCTTTCTGACATCACATGGTCAGAAACCTGGTAACCTGTTAATTTAGTTAAGTTGTTAAGGTTAAACTGTGTTTGATTATAAAATGCAGCACAACAGAAGAATTTCTTTAGACAGTAAAAAGTCATGTTTTTTTTCCATTAATCAAATCCAACAACCAACCAGTCAAATTCTGCACCTTCTGAAAATATTTCACCTTAATTATTTTAACTTATTTACATTAAAGATAATTAAAAGAAATAAAAGTCCTGTTGTGATTTCATTTCGGGGGATGATCTTTGTTTAGAGTGTGAGAGGTTCCAGGTTTAAATCTCTGATCAGCTCTACACATATGTTTATTACAGCTGATTATCTCATAATCTCATTCCTGTGTGTTTGAGGTCTGTATTATCTTAATTAACTTTATTTAAACAACACATTGAAATAAATCTGCTTTAAAGACTCAGCAAAAACAAAAGTACACAATGAGACCTTCAATACAAATACATATGGAAGCAGGATGTTGAAGAAATAGTTTAAGAAAAATAGAAATATCAGCAGAAATGTAGAAATGTATTTTATTTGGTTATTAAATTATTTCATAAATTAATTTTTTGGCCTCCTGCATCTTCATCTTCTGTACTGATGCTTCATCTGTACTTTTCATGTAAAAACTCTCACTAATGACTCACCCTGAACTTCCATCTGAATAAAATCCTAAAGTCTCTGTGCACTAAAATATAATAAAACACAACCTGCTAAACATTAGATTTCTTAACATGCTGCAGAAGTTTCTTTCAGCTGATTCAATGTGGTGAACTGTTACAAATGTTTCCCATCAGCACAAACATAACATTTCTCATCAGGATTCTCATTATTAAGTGTTATACAGTGAGGGCATGGTGGCCAAGTGGAAAGGCGTTGGTCTTGTAAACCAAAGATCATGGGTTCGATCCCCATTCATGCCTTTAATCACTTTATCATTAACTTAAAAACTTTTTTAAATATCTTTATTCTAAAAGGTCATATTATGTTGAGTTTATAGGAAGCAAAACTATCCCTCAAAACTCTTATACATCATACCTGCAGTTGTGTTTACCGCAGTCATTCATTCAGGAGAACATGCCAAAGAGTTTTAGTTCAGGTTTCTTTACAGAACACTTTTTATAATAGTGCATTGTCTCAAAGCAGCTTTACAATGTTCTAATCATGATCCCCCAAAAGAGCTAATGATGTGAACATGGATCTAAACTTATGACAGTAGAGAGCAGATTAAAAGAACTGTGTAGAACAAACTGTACAACCTTCTAGATCTTATGACTCACTGAGTCGATTCACACATGAAACACAAAAATCCATTTAATCTCACAACGAGCAGGACTTTAAGAAGAGGAATTTTACTGACTGCTTCCACCTTGTGGAATAAAACTGTAATAAACTAAACACTATTATAATAACGCAATTATTATTTTCTTTATTTATTTGATCACTTTAGTTTTATTATTATAATGTTTTTACTATTACAGCAGTTTACATTGTATTTTTAGCTGTTTAGATTTTTCTTTATTTTAAATATTTTTGTTGGTGTGTTTTTTAAATTTAAGTGAATTATTTGTATTTTTACTTATTTTGTTTTTAGAATGACATTTAATGCACAAATCAGAATTATACTTTTGAAATAATAAATTCTTCAAACATTTTATAATTTGAAATGTAAATAACAGCATTACAAAGTTTTTTTATAAAATCTTCCCTGATTGGTTCAAACTATTGAACAGAACTATTGCCATAATGTGCCAAATGTGTTATTGCAGATTCCGAGTCATTGGATATCCATCCATCCGTTATCTTGCGCTTTATCCTATATTAGGGTCACGGGAGGGTTCCCCATGCCCATCCAAGGAGAACGTTTCGGGCGCTGGGCAGATACCAAAGAGGCCACAAACTTTAAAAATGAAAAGGCTGTGAGTAGTCGGCAGGATATGAACCTGCGCGGGGAGACCCCAATGGATTTCATGTCCATCGCCTTAACCACTCAGCCACAACACTTCCATAGCTTTTCAAAAATGATACTAACTTTAGAATCAATTACACCATGCGTCCGCAGTCGGCAGGATTTGAACCTGCGCGGGGAGACCACAATGGATTTCTAGTCCACCACCTTAACCAATCAGCCATCCCCACTGCAGAGCTCTTGCTGCCCTTATTTTCACTTTTCGATCTTCACTGTATCAGTGATTCATGTCGCGAAGGTAGAACCCCACTTCCCTAAGCCTTGAAAAAGACCACTAACTTTAACATTGAAAATGATGCACTGTAAAAAAAATTAGGTGACTCCAACTTAAAATCATAAAGCAACTAATTTCCTCACCTTTTTTAAGTTGGCTCAACTTTAAGGCTAATTTGTTGTATGTAATTACAAATTTATGTTGTTATAACAAATCTTACATGTTGGCTAAACTTAAATTACTCTGTCATCCCAACATATATTTTTTTCACGTCTGTAATACTGATCTAATATTTTTAGTTGGCCCAACTTCATATATCAAGTAAGGCTAATTAAAAATGTTTTGCTACACATGTTAACTAAAAAACGTGTTGAAATTAGTTACTAAAACATTTTTAGTTAGACTACTAAAATTAAAAATGTTTGTTGTATATGGCAACAGCAATACATAAGTAAACTGAACTATTTAAAACTGCTAAAAAAAGACAGATCAGTATTTATCAATATTTACAATTTATTAACAGCAGCATTAGACAGTGGCATATAAAATCAGCGGAAAAAAAACAAACAATAACTGAAACATCATTTAGGCATACATTATAATATATTATTAATGTTCAGCAGCTTGTATTGTACCAAAATGCACAAATAAAAATAAATAAATAAATCATAAAATAAATATGGGCAAATAATCATATAACTGTAAAGAAAACTTAACCTAAAGCTGCACAAGTTTTAACAAAATTAAACTACCTGAACTTAAGGGGAATACAATGCCAAAACAAAACAAAAATATTTCCAAGGCATTCCTGAAGCACTGCAACAATCTAAGCCTTCAGCAGGCGGTTTTTCAGCGACAAGGTTCGAGCTGAGCACTGCTCACCAAGAGGCAGGAATACCTTCTGCACAGTTTCGAATGTGTATCTCCATTCTTTAGGGTATTCAATATTTAGCGCATAAAGAAGGCCAAATAGTACCATAAATGCTGTGGGAAAGTCAGCAAGCCCTTCCAGAGCAAGAGTGTCCTCTAGCACCACAGCAAGCTTCCCAGCAAGGTCTCTCTCATCTGTACTATCAGATACCTCCAGTATGGCCATTTTGATTCCTCCAAAATGGGACAAATCCATTTTCTGGATAAGGGAAAAAAAAAAATAAAAAAAAATAAATAAATAAATATATATATATATATATATATATATATATATATATATATATATATATATATATATATATATATATATATATATATATATATATATATATATATATATATATATATAAAGCAATATTTGCTTTTTTACATTTTCTGCAGTATATAGAGATGAGCTGAGAAACTTAAGGTTTTACTATTACATTTTTATAAAGAATGTTTTACTTAGTTTTCTTATTTCAGTTCAACATCGGACATATAATGTGATTATATAAGCAAAGTAGCAAAATTTATATATAATGATGTGCAAAAAAATCATGGGACACAAAACATTACTAGTAAATAATAAACAACAAATCAGTATGTCAAGAAAATGACTTACCATGCAAGTCTTCACCATTGGGGTGTACTCTCTGAGATAACAGGGAAGACCTTTTAATGCAGTCACTCTCCGGTGTTTTATTATATCAACAGTCTGCAGGAGGTCAGGAAAACATCATGGAATCATCATGGAAATCATGGAAAACAAAATAGTATATAACTTGAATTCCCTTTCATGCAGTGGTCCTTGAAGGCCAGTGTCCAGCATTTTGGCTATTTGCCTTGGTTAGTTCCTTATTTACTCAAGAAGTTTTCAATTTAATTTAATTAATTAATTAAATTTTAATTAATTTAATATACAGTAAAGAAGAAAGATTTTCCTCAATGGTACAAGCATTTAATTGTGTTGGGCACACAAACAATATGTAGAAACCAGTGGTTACACTCAATGCTTATACTAACCACAATTTAAGTACTTCTTTTACCGTATTTGTCAATATTCAATTAAGACTATAGTCTATTTGTGCAGAAGTTGTGAGCCCAGGATCACAGAGCAGGTTTTATTTGGGTGGTGGATGAACTTTTAAAACTTAGTGGATCAACACAGCAGTTAAATGCTTTAGTTTTTATAAACATTTTAGTGTCACTTCTTGACTAGCTTACTATCCAAAATACACTTAAAAGGTATTAACTGATATCTTAAGTACCTGTGCATCCAGTCTTTCCAAAAGCTCTTTGAGCGTATCGTCATTTTTGGTTCTAAACATCCGAATGAGAGAATTTGAGTACTTGTCCAGAGAGGTGTGAAAAGTTGTACACAGGTCCACACCAGTGATTCTCCTGAATTCTGCATACACCTTAACAACACCAGTTGTGAAAAAAATACACACAAAATCATAAGAATAATAGTGGCAACAATCACCTGCATTTTAATATGACATAGATATTTTAATAACAACATAAAAAAAGTACCTGCTGTTCTAAAAAGAGACCTGGCCATCGTTTCATAATGGATGCGACAGAGGGTTCATCAGTAATGATTTCTCTTCTTCTCATTGAAAAGGTTACCTCCATCTTTTGGTTGATATGTGTCATGTTAATGTTTTTCTTTTTCAACTCTTCTTCCATTGCTTTTCGCTCCAGTTCAAGGATTTCTTCATCAACTCCTGCAGGATGATCCGGGAGAAAATTGATCTCTGAGCGTCTTGGTTTCTTTACACCTTTTTGTGATTGGTGTTTGTCCTTTTTATTTACTTGCACTTCAAAGCATCCAGCATTGCGCAATTTCTGGCGATAGTTTGCCATTTTATATTTGAGGCTCATTTTCCAGCCGTGCCACCCTGTTTCAGACCCTGGCTCTCTGAGACAAGGATATTTCTGAACCAAGGCTACTGCTACATTCTCAAATTCCGAATCTGTAGGATAAGCTTTGAAAGAATAAATGGCTTGTGCTACCTTGTCCAGTATTTCCATTTTTATCTCACGGCCCACACCTAATGTTTCTTTACTCTTCTTAAAAGCTTCATTTCCTTTCTGGAGTCGAAATTCAATATCAAATGAAAAGGAAGGTATGGGAAATTTTGCTGGCCACTGCTCTGCCCGCTGACAAGAGCTGGATGAGGATGATGAAGACTGACTTGCTGTATCTAATGTGAAGTCTGACATTTCAGTTTCATTTCCATCTTGTTCTGGTACCAGGCTTTGTTCTGGTGTGATGAAAATGTCCCAAAAAACTTTCAATGTTGCTTTGTCAGCAGGCAGTTCACTTATATCCACCAGATTGCAAAGCTGGTTGTTAAAATCAGGATCTTCATACTGCAGAGAGAAACCACTTTCTAGCTGCAGTCTTTCACAAAGGATGGCTTTAAGCTCCTCTAATGTCGATGGAGTTTGAGAAACTGACACTTTTCTTATATTGTCTGGCCCTAGAATCACTCTAAGTAACATTGTTGCAAACGTTTCTGTAAAAAAAAAGCAAAATAAAAAGAAAGGGAGAAAAATGAACATTCAACTTGTTCCAATAAATCTTTTAAGTGACACAAGCAATCTTCCTCCAATTTTGTAAGCTGTAAGAGGGTAGTAGTCGTTAAGTTCTGAAGGGTAAACAACTGCTATATCTGCAAATGTACTCTCAACAACTTCATAAACTCGAAGATGTTCAATGTACCATGAACATTGTTTTTCAACAATAAACGAAACTTTATTGTCCACAATCAGAATGTTAACAATTTTGCAAAATTCTGGTAAACCAGAACAGTATCCTACGGACAAAAACATGCCTTTTTTATAAGTGGTCCCATGAAAGCAAACAGTAGTTGCAAGAGACACTATGTTTTTATCCTTATACTCATGCTCAATTGCACTTCTCAGTCTTTGATCAATTGAAGACACCTGGACAATTTTCACTTTGTCAACACACAATGGAGGTTTAAAAAAGTGTGGTGAATCTAGGACATATGCCTCCATGAGTTGATGTTTATTTGCCAATGTTTGTAAGATGTTTTTGAAATTGCGTGAGTCATGTACAACCTTCTTGAAAAAGCTATGTTTTGACTCAAACCTCATAGTCCACATATCAATTAAAGGGCCAAAGCAACGAATTAGATGAGGGTAATGCTCAATGAAATGGTGTTTCGGTTTAAGTTTCTCATTTGGAAAAACATCTTTTAGCATTTGTCGATGGTCAGAAATTTTGGTCTCTAAATAGTACAGGATTTCCTCTGAAAATTTTGAGGAGGAGACTATTTCTACTATGTCCTTTAGATCCATTAATGTTTCCCAGGCCTTCTCTTTTTCCGGAACTATATTACCTATCATAAGGGAGAGAAGTCTAAGTAATGTCCAGTTCTCATGTCCATTTCCACCTATAGATTTCTTTGATGAAAATAGTTGTGGGATTTTTTGTGGTCTGTTGACTTTGTCAGAATGTTCATAGGGGAATGTCTCAATAATAGCATTAAGTCTGTCTAATGTAAAATATTTATCAGAAATGAGTTTCTGAAGACACAGACTCATCTCAAATGGAACAATGCCTTCAAAAAAGTCATGAAGCACATCAGGTGGAAATGCGGTTACAGGATGAAAGTAGGATAAGTGCTTACTAAGGACACACTCCGCTTTTACGCATTGACACATGAAACATCCTGATTTTTGTTAAGCTCAACAACAAACTGGTCATGCAACTCTGGTGTCCTCAACTGGAATTTTCCTTTACATACTTCTGTACTCTGAAACTCATGAAGAGAAGCCAAACAAAATCTGCAAAATTTGTCCACTCTGAAACTTTCCTGGAAACCTGCAAGACTATGTGCACCAAGATTATCAGCTGACACAGTCAAGACAGTTCCTTTAATTTTGTAATCAAGCTGTTCAATAAACAGCCCCTCCTGTTCAAGAACCTTCAGATCACTGGTAAGTGGGTGAAAAAAAACTTCATACCAAAATTGCTTTACATCAACACTCTTGCCTAGCAGCGCCAACTGAATTGCATGGAGACCACTTCGAAATTCTGGAGGCCAGTTAAGAATAACCCAGTATACAGCTGTTATTTTATGTTTCTTTCGAGATGTTCCAAGTGGATTGGCGATCTCAAAATCATCAATGTACAGCCCAACAGAAATTGTATGCTCTTGGCCACCTAGAAGCTTGTTACCTTTATAATAATGCCCATCTGAAAATGACTGGTAGCAGTCTGGTATAGACAATCTAGTACTCAGTGTCTTCTCCAAAATATCTGATCGAGCTAGTAAAGTCTTTAAAACTTTAAAAAATGGAACATAAACAAATGACTTTCTCATTACTCTGCTAAATGCATATTCAATGGGCTGAACAACAGCAAAATTGGCTTGAAAATAAGTTGTTCTTCTATGATCAGTGGCAAGGGGTCCTGTTCCAGATGTTTTTAAAAAAGGATTTGATTTGTGAATGGCCTCTGAAATTTCTTTAAGAGCTATCAAGCTGACATCACAATTGTGTTTTTTTAAAACATCTTCAATTATTTTGACTGTGTTAGAGTTAGAAAGAGATACAACATCATTTAGATTTTCAATAATCTGCTGTGTGGCATGCCTTGAAACATGCAGGACGGTCTGCATGGACAGAAACAATGCAGCAAGTCTGTGCTCAAGTAATGCATCAAAATCTTCTACTAGAGGCAAACTTGAATCAATATTACTGCTGCAGGTAGAAGTAACACTTTCATGACTGTCTACTGCAGTTGAGCAAGGTCTGTCTACATTTCCTCCTGTTGCACTCCTCACTGATACTTTAAAATGCTTTAAAGTCTGTGTTTTATGGTTCCTGTTTCTATGAACTCTAAAAGTTGAGAGGATGTTGGTCTCAAATCTGCAGTTAGAAAATGGGCATTTTGCTATTTCATGATTCTTCAAATGAGTGCTTTGGTGCTTGAAGAATGTTTTTTCATCACAGATATCTTTAAATTCACATGTTTCACAATTCAGTGTGGCATAGTGTGGTTGTTCACGTTTAGAATGTGATCTACTTAGATGTGTTTTTAAGGCACCTACTGTGCGGAATGTACACACGCAGTCTAAATACAGGCACTGCAGTGTTCTGTTACATAAATGATACCAGTGCTTTAGTCTGTAATGTTTTATAAGTTGATCTTGATTTAGAGTGGAAAACTTGCAATATCGACACTCAAACATTTCAATTGCTACTAGTGTACAAAGATTTTTAATCTCACGTTAGAACCAACAATTCTCTGTAAAGTTATGAATTACCTTTGAAGATTGAGAATTTCTCTTATATTCTGCAAAACAAAAGAAAGGTTGATTAGTCAAGTCAAAAGCAAGTACAAGTTTAATATACAATAGTTGTTAAAAAAGGGTGTTAGATGCTTACTAATAACGGTATTTTTATCTTATTGAAACAGCACTATGTTGTAAGTCTTTTAAAATGTTAAAAGAGCTTTATATAGCTTTATAGAACCAGGGAAAAAACTGTAATTACAGTGCAATTACAAATTCACGAAAAGTCTCCAAATCGTCAAAGTCTACGTAATTCAGCTAAAAAACACGCAACACTATTAAGCACGCTAACATAGAAACACAAATTTTAAGCAGTTTGGAGAAAAAAAGTATGAACCGCCAATTTTATTTCTGTCAGGTAACTGCAGATGGAAAAAAAATTTTGTAAGCAGGGTGAACGATTTTCCCGCCAATACACTCCAATACACCTGGGCCTCACGCTTGACTTATTCGCTACTGTCTGAAGAGCACACAAATTGAGTCAAAATGATATTTTAACAGTATTGATCACATATCAATTTTTAAACTAAAAATGCATATGTGTTGCATTAAATAAAACATGTCATAAGTTCATGAACATATGTTCATCAGTTCATAAGAACGAACAATGGCAAACAAAGCTTATTTATGTAAAACTCATTCCCCGTGCTTACTGAACGTTTCGTTTGTTTCAAGACTGTATTGTAATCAAATTTGTGGTGATAGTGAAAAAAACAGTTTTTTTGACGGCATGACGGCTTATTTCTTTCTTGGAAACTCTTGAGAATAAGCACTGCATTACGATACCGTCGCAAAAAAAGTTTTTACTAAAAGCATGTTAATACATTAATATTTAAGCTAAATTATTGTAGTAAAATCACATTACATACCTTGGAGTTGATCGGTGTCACCGTATCTTGCCACTTCGCCTCAAAATGTCCGCTGAACGAAAAGTTTACTGCGCATGCGCAACTGCAGATTCAAGTCGAAGGACTGACGCATTATTTTTAAGCAGATGTCCAGTAAGCGACAAGTTCATGGAAAATTGTCCGCGCTCGTACTCCTTATTTTGAATTTAACTGACTTTTTAAGTTGGCGCAGTGGATTTCATAATACATTGGGAAAACGTGATTCAGTACATTGGTATAACTTCAAAGCTGTAATTAATTTGAAACCACTTGCAATTTTATATTTCTACAGCATTTTAAAAAACAGATTTTTTACAGTGTGTGAGCTCGTAGTCGGCAGGACTTGAACCTGCTTGGGGAGACACCAATGGAGTCCATTGCCTTAACCACTCGGCCATGACTACTGTTGGGTTGTTTCTTTCCTTATTTTCAATTGGCGATCTTCACTGTGTCAGTGACTCTTATCGTACAGGTACAAAAACACTTCCATTACTTTTCAAAGAGGATCCAAACTTTAAAATCAAATATGTTCTGAGCTCATAGTCGGCAGGAATTGAACCTGCGTGGGGAAACCCCAAAGAATTTCAAATCCATTGCCTTAACCACGCAGCCACGACTACTGCTGAAGTCTTGCTTCCCTTATTTTCACTTGCCGATCTTCACTGTATCAGTGATTCACATCGTATAGTTACAACAATGATTCCATAATCCTTCAAAAAGACCACTAACTTTAAAATTGAAAAGGTTGTGAGTTCATAGTCGACAGGATTTGAACATGCAGAGGGGGCTCCCAAAGGACATCAACATAACCACTCAGCAACGATCACTGCTGAGTTCTTGCTTCCCTTATTTTCACTTGGCTATCTGTGTCAGTTACTCTTATCGTATAGTTACAACTACACTTCCATCATTTTTCAAAGATGCCACTAACTTTAAAATCAAAAGAAGTTAGCAGCAGGATTTGAACACACCCAGGGGATCGCAAAGGATTTCTAGACCTTTGCCTTAACCACACATGACTACTGCAGAGAGCTTGCTTCCCTTATTTTCACTTGGCGATCTTCAGTGTGTCAGTGAAATACATGCTGTAAGTACAACAACACTTCAATGACCATTTAAAGAGGCCACAAACTTTAAAAATGAAAAGGCTGGGAGTTCGTAGTCGGCAGGATTTGAACCTACGCGGGGAGACCCCAATGGATTTCAAGCCCATCGCCTTAACCACTCGGCCACGACTACTGCTGGGTATTTGTTTCCTTTATTTTCACTTGGCGATCTTCAGTGTGTCAGTGAATAACATGCTGTATGTACAACAACACTTCCATTACCTTTTAAAGAGGCCATAAACTTTAAAAATGAATAGGCTATGAGTGTGTAGTCGGCAGGATTTGAACGCCCTCCTGAAGGACTTAAATGGTCGAAGGAAAGGATTTTGCTCAGAGTTCTCTCATCAGTCACGGTTGCCTGCAATTAATTGTTATTGAGCTTTGTAGTGCATTGACAAATAAGATCTTTTGATCTTCAGTCTAATGCTCTTCCTAAATTAGCTATTTTTGGCACAAAAACAACAAATTTAATTAGCAAAATAAACTTCTATAATAATTGGTGTAAAAAGTACTTTTGGCTTTAAAATGTAGTTTAGTGGAAGATGATTACAGTAAATAAAAAAAGTTTTGTGCCCTTTGATTTCTATAGATACAACAGAAACCACCATTACAAGCGGAAAAAAATCAGGTTCCACCGAGATTTGAACTCGGATCACTGGATTCAAAGTCCAGAGTGCTAAGCATTACACCATGGAACCACCGAAGTACTGTACATGCTCAAATATGTTGGTTCTGTTTACAACACTTATTATACTGTTTATATATTTAAAAAAATCATTAAGTGATTGTTTGCTTTATCTGATCTGTTCTTTTAATTTTCTTTGTCTAATTTAGGTGTTAATTGCAATTCAGTGATGAAGTGGACGGTCAAAACCCATGACACTGTCAAGTTGGGATGTCGAAACCTGGGATAAAACTGGGTACCTCTAGTCTAAATCTTCAGTCTTACGGCCTTCTAATTAATAATTGTTTTTAAAAAGTAGTTTTGGCTTTGAAATATAGTTTAGAGGAAGAAGATTACTAAAAATAAAACTCAGGTGCCACCAAGAATTGTACACTGATAACAGGAGTCTTCATAACATGCTGTATTCACTTTATACTGGAGAATATTAAAAGTGGTGAGTTAAGTACTTAAAGGGGGTACCCAGATATGAACTGGGGACCTTTTGATCTGCAGTCAAATGCTCTGCCACTGAGCTACACCCCCACAGTGTTGCCAGCTTGGCATCAATAAACATGTTACCATGTTCTCCAATGATCATAATCAGAATAATCAGAATACTTTATTAATCCCTGAGGGAAAATTCAGTTATAATAAATAATAAATGTTATCTCATCAAAGAGTCCTGGATTTCCTTTCTATTCAGGAGCCTGTCCTAGGCTGAGCTGAGAATGCTACAAAGTGAGAATTGGCCCCACACTGAGGTGGAATCACCAGGAGACATTCATCACTAGAGCGAAATAAACGAGTTGGAGTGTGTTTTTAAAATATAGAGTGAAGATTAAGAGTCTCATGCGCTACCAACTGAGCTAGTCAGGCTGAAGACCCATATTCAAGCTAGCAAAATATTTGCTTGGAGAACACAATTGACTTGATCCATGTTTTTGGACTGTGGGAGGAAACCGGAGAACCCGGAGGAAACCCACGTGGACACGGGGAGAACATGAAAACTCCACTGGGAATCCCTCGTGCTGAGAGGCAAACGTGCTAACCACTAAGCCAGTGTTTTCTGAAATTACTTTTAATAAATATAAATGGCATTAACCTTTTTAAATTACTATAATCTTCTTCCATTAAAATGTATGTTAAAGCCAAAAGTATTCTTTACATCAATCATAATTATGAACATTATCTTGCTAATTAATTTTGCAGGTTTTTGTGCGGAAAAAGCTCTGTTGGGAGAGTGTTAGACTGAAGATCTAAAGGTCCCTGGCTCGATCCTGGGTTTTGGCAGAACTTGACAGGATGTAGTATTTTGTCTGTCCAGTTCAAAATTGAATTACCGTTTACACCTATACTAGACAAAAAATATCAAAAGAAAAGATTGTATCCAGCAAACAACTAGAACTTTATTGAACCTTTTTAAAATCTGTATAATGAGGATTGTAAACAGAACTGACATCCTTGACCAATTATTTTTTTGATTGGTGGTTCCATGGTGTAATGGTTAGCACAACACAATAAATCAATAATTTTTGTGTGTTTAAGTCAAGTGTTTGTGTACAAATTAAGTGTTTTAATATTATTAGTGGTTTTAGATTTTCAGTAGTTGTCTTTAAATCCAGTCTAAAGAGCAGACCTTAAGCCAGTCTAAAGAGCAGACTTTTATATTTTCATTCAATCCAGGACAAAGCCCATGATACTGAAATAACACAATCTAAAAGTGTTTTATAAAAACTGATATATTTTTCTCTATGTATAAATTACATTAAATTATAAATGGATCCTACATTTTGAAACACATCAATGTGACCTCTTCCTGTGCACCCACATCAGAATTTAGCATTTATACAAACCTAAAAGAGGATCTGATGAAAACCAAAAACTGTATTACTACAAATATCTTTATTAGTCACTAGTAGAGGCGGTTTTATTTCAGTGTATGATCCTTACTTAGAGTGTGAAAGGTACCTGGAGCCTGTTCCAAAAAAAACGAGCTAATTTTGCTTAAATTTGGTTCCACGAAACTGGATAGAACTTAGCCTCATTCAGAATCTAAAGCCTTTGATGTTGTGCAGGACTCAATATGATGAATGATGAAGAAAATGTAGTTTGCTACTTTATACCACAAAAGTATCTTTAATATGATTTTTAAGGAGCAGCTCAGGTTTTAATAATTTAAGATTAATGTTTTATATATCTGATCAGATTATAATCTGATCATCAGGGTTTGAATTTCAGTCAAGGTCTTAAAATAAATCATCAGCAGTTTTTTTACAATGTCTTGAGTTATTGGCATTAAATGTCTTGTTTACTCTCTCTGATTGATTCACACGACCTTTCAGGAACTAACCATAAAAAAGAGGTTCAAATTGTACATGAAGCACATGAATGTGAATAACTCTGAATGTGAAGCAGTACATGGTGATGTATCTCAGTGGTAAAGCACTTGCTTTGCATGTAAGAGGTCCTGGGTTCAATCCCCAGCATCTCCATCAGAAGGACCATATCTTTAATGCTGGTTCTGAAGCTTTTAGTCATTTATCAATGTTGTGTGACAGGACTCGTCATGTCACAGAACATTTATATAGCAGCAAACAGGCAGGAAATTCGTTTTCACTAACTTAGCTACAGCACAACTTCCAACATTAAATATTAAACATTAAAGTTAACATTAAAAAAAGTTAACTAGAAAAAAGTAAGATGAGTTTAAAGATAAAGCGTTCAGCCAAAAAAAAGGAAACTCATTTCGGCCACTAAAGATTCTTACATCACTGATGCCTGTAATGTCTCTAGTTCTGACTGGTGGTTCTTTCTGTATTCAAAATAGTACAATATTATAATAGAGCCTTAAAAAGGAAGTTAAGAGATAAACATTTTACTTTCACAAAAAACATGGGTGATCGAGCAACTGGCCTTCATATTTTTTTTTTTAACCGTTTCCTGGACTAGCTCACACAGACCAGACTACTTGAGAGCCCTAAAAAAATAACAAAAGAAAGCTGTCAGAAGTGGGATTTGAACACACACCTCAGGTAGAGACTTCGATCTATACGCAGCGCCTTAGACCGCTCAGCCATCCTGACACCAAAAGACATTATCTCAAGTGATGCAGCTGTATAGTATCAGCTTTAACGGCAAAGTTAATACTTGTTATGAGATGAAATTAAATCCCAGTGAAGTTAATAGAAGGCAGAGTGATACGTACAGAGTACTCAGTTTTATAGAATAATATACTGTCCACTCATTTAAATCAGTCCCTCTTCTCACAACAAATTAAGTTTAACTCCAGCTGTTTCAGTGCACTGTTGAACTCCATCACACAATATCACTGACAGAAGTTACCTCTACCATCAGAACATGCTTCAACTTATTGTCTCAGAGCTGCTTTATAAAACCTGCATGTGAAAGTTAGGGGCGTTTGTTCAAAGATTTTTGTTGTAATTCATTTATAACAGTCAGGATAGGTGAATTGTTTAAGAGCTCTGGCTTTAAATCCCACTGCTGAAATTTTTTTTGTCAGAATGGAAGAGTGGTCTAAGGCGCTGCGTTCAGGTCGCAGTCTCTACCTGAGGCGTGGGTTCGAATCCCACTTCTGACAGATTTTGTTTGTTATTTTTTTAGGGTAAGTATTAATAGATTAACCTTGGGAGGACCAAGGCTCAGCAGGGAACTCATATTCCCTGAGCGACCGAGCAGAATCAGCAGTGTAGTAAAGCCATGTACATATTATGTAGTGATCAGTTGTCCGTAGTCAACAATTTGAAAAGCTATAGTAGTCCAGGTGGCACGGTGGCTTAGTGGTTAGTACTTTCGCCTCTCAGCACTAAGGATTCCTGCTTTGAATCCCCATCTGGGTGGAGTTTCCATGTTCTCCCTGTGTCTGGGTGGATTTTATGTTCATTTTACCAAGTATTGTAATGATTCTTAATGTGCTTAATTGTAATTTTCTAAACATTAATATTTTTCTTAGTGTTTGTGGTAAACATTGTTAAAGCAAACTCAATAAATCATGTTCTTCTTGATGTAAACATATTTTTTCAATCATTCACTATCTTCCGCTTTGTCCTATATTAGGGTCCCAGGGGGGTCCCCAATGCCCATACAGGGGAGAACGTTTCGGATGCTGGGCAGATACACCCAGGACAGGGTGCCAATCTATCGCTGGGAACACACTCACACACTCAAACACACTCTATATGGGGCAATTTGGAGAACTCAATGGACTTGATCCATGTTTTTAGACTGTGGGAGGAAACCGGAGAACCCGGAGGAAACCCACGAGGACACAGGGAGAACATGGAAACTCCATCCAGATGGGGATTCGAAGCGGGAATCCCCAGTGCTGAGAGGAGAACGTGCTAACCACTAAGCCACCGTGCCGCCGATATAAACATATATTTTTCTAATTATTTCTTTAGACTGTTTTTTAAATTGTTTAATAAATTGCCCAAATAATACACACAATAACATACCCCAACTTAATAACACTTTCTGTAAAGTCCACTAAAGAAAGCTACCACAGTTGGAGCAGGTTAATGAGAGATGTCCCGAAACTTGAAATTATTTTGTTAATTTTAATACCGTGAGTATACTATCAAACAGTAAACACATCCAAATGCTTATTTCTAATTGTACAAAATAACTTTTCCAACACTGATTAATTAATAATAAAGTTAGTTCTTATATGCCATGACCCGGATTCGAACCGGGGTTGCTGCGGCCACAACGCAGAGTACTAACCACTATACGATCTCGTATACAGATGCTTCATTTGTCATGTTATATACAGAAGTAGAGTAAGTAGTTGTCTTTATTTCTCTTTGCTCTGCTTATTGAGCAAAAAGAAATAACTCAAACGCATGCAAGGAAATTTGTAAGGTCAATAAACAGTAAGAAATGATCATCACTGTCAACAAATTTGGCAATGATTAGCTTTCAACTTAACAAAAATACTACTCGCCCAACGTGGGGCTCGATCCCACAACCCTGAGATTAAGAGTCTCATGCTCTACCGACTGAGCTAGCCGGGCTGAAGACCCCATATTCAAGCTTGCAGAATGCCTGTCAGTCTTTAAGTTTCAGCTGGTCCAAAAATCGTGACCATGTCTATATATATGTTGTCATATATAAAGGTGTTTTTTGGGGTTCCTGAATTGTGCTTCGTTAGGAGCATAGTCTGGGACTTTTTTATCACCTGTCTTTTCCCTTCTCAATGTATTACATCTGATCTTAAACACCTAAATAGAATTTAAAAATAAACTGTTAATAGAGAGCTCCAGTAAGCAGGTTAAAACCACAGTGTACAGTCACAAGTCTTATCATACTTATGGTAATATTTAATCAGTAATCTATTAAAAATAATATTTCTATAGTGTTATTTATCAGGGCGGCATGGTGGCTTAGTGGTTAGCACGTTCGCCTCTCAGCACTAGGGATTCCCTGTTCGAATCTCCATCTGGGTGGAGTTTCCATGTCCTCGCCGTGTCCGCGTGGGTTTCCTCCGGGTTCTCCGGTTTCCTCCCACAGTCTAAAAACATGGATCAAGTCCATTGAGTTCTCCAAATTGCCCCATATAGAGTGTGCATGTGTGATTGAGTGAGTGCTCAGCAATAGATTGGCGCCCTGTCCTGGGTGTATCGGGCTAGCGCCCGAAACGTTCTCCCCTGGATGGGCATGGGGAACCCCGCCCCCGTGACCCTAATATAGGATAAAGCGGAAGATAATGAATGAATTATTAGTTTCCATGTTCTCCTCAAAAAACATGAATCAAGGTCAATTGCATTCGCCAAATTGCCCCATATAGTGTGTGTCTGTGTGAGTGAGTGTGTTCCCAGTGATAGATTGGCGCCCTGTCCTGGGTGTATCTGCCCAGAGTCCGAAATGTTCTCCCCTGAATGGGCATGGAGACCCCTGGGGAGAACGTGGTATGTTTTGTCTGTCCACTACATAATTCAATTACAACTTATACCTACATTAAACATTAGAAGAAAATCTAAAGAACAGATAGATACAGCAAACAACACATTTTTCATTAAAATTCCATTAAAAAAACATTTATGATAAGGATTGTAAACAGAAGCAGAATTACATTCTTGACCATGTCACCTTGTTTTGTGGTTCCATGGTGTAATGGTTAGCACTCTGGACTCTGAATCCAGTGATCCGAGTTCAAATCTCGGTGGAACCTGTGTTGACTTTTAAAAATGATTTCTGAAAAATATTTAATAGAAATAAAGGGTAAAAACCTTTTAATTTACTGTCTTCATCCATTAAACTGTATTTCGAAGGCAAAAGTATTTTTACACTAGTTATTATTTATAACAGTATTTTGATAATTAAATTTGCTGTTTTTTTTTTGCTGATCTAGCTTAGTTGGGAGAGCGTAAGACTGAAGATCTAAAGGATCCTGGTTCAAGACCAGGTTTCAAGTGTTATGACTGTCTAGTTCAAAATTTTATAACAATTAACACATACGCTAGACAAATAAAATCAAAAGAACAGATTGAATACAGCAGAACATTTTTAAAAATCTGTATAATAAGGATTGTAGACAGAACTTGTTTCAGTCAAAGGTTTGTGTAAAAAATTGTTTTATTATTATTAGTGTTTTTACTATTTCAGCAGTTGTCTCTTTTAAAGAGCAGACTTTAAACCTTTTATGTTTTCATGCAATCCAGGACAGAGAGATGATATTGAAATGACACAATCTGAAAGTGTTTTGTAACTGCATCCGACTTCAGAGAACTACACGACAAGAATCCAGAGACTGTTGCGTCTGTGTTTTCACCGAGACGTAGCTGAGCGCTGCCAATCATTTAGGCAGACTAACAGGGTTTCGAGCCGACAGAAACTCAACCCTGTGCGGTAAGACTCGCGGCGGCGGACTGTGTGTTTACATCAACACAGAATGGTGCAAGAACTCTGTACTAATCTCCAGCTACTGCTCACCGTTAGTGGAGTTCATGATCGTCCGATGCAGACCTTTATATTTACCGCGAGAATTCACTACAGTACTGATCATCAGTGTTTATATCCCACCCGCCGCTAACGCTAAAGACGTGCTCTGTGAACTGTACAGCGCTATCAGCGAACTTCAAAATACACACCCCGATGGACTGTTTATTGTCGCTGAAGATTTCAACCTTGTGAATCTCAAGACAGTTCTCCCTAAATTCCACCAACATGTGAACTTTGCTACGAGAGGAGCGAACGCGCTGGATCTTGTTTGCTGGTTTGATTCTGGGTTACAACTGAACTTGACAACGTGGTATGCATTGTCAAAATCTAATGAACAAATGGATACAGCAAATAATAGCTTACTTTTCCTTAACAGCTTTAAAATTAAATTTTATGATAAGGATTGTAAACAGAACTGACATTCGTTACCTGTGTTTCTCTCTTGATGGTGTAATGGTTAGCACTCTGGACTTTGAAGCCATTCTGTTCTATCTGATTCTATTTCAAATTTTGGTGGAACCAGTGTTGGCCTGTAAAGGTGTTTTCTAGGGGTGTCTTCAACTAAGGATTTTCATAGTCGAATATGATTCGTCAGATTTTCCCTATGTCGACTGATAGTCGAATCAGTTAAAATTTCACCACAAGATGGCGCTATAAGCGTGGTTTTTTAAAAAAAAAAAAAATTTTTTTTTTTATATTTTACTTGTTTTTCTAGAGCACCGTAAATGGGATCCCCGTTCTGGACTTTAAAAAAAAAATTTAACAGAAATTAGGATGATTTTATTTGACAAAAGGCTATATATATATATATATATATGACAAAAACTAGGACATTTCATGTGAAAACTAATGCTTAGCAGCAGCCATGGGCACCCCATGTGGTCAAAATGGTACATTCGACTATGAGGTTCATAGTCGACTACGGTTCTCCGAATCGAATCGTTGAATCAGCGAATATTGCAGCTCACCCCTAGTGTTTTCTAAAATGTCTTATAATAAAAATAAAAGGCATTAACCTTTTTAACTTACTATAATCTTCTTCCACTAAACTGTATTTTTACATCAATAATTATTTAGAGCATTATCTTGCTAATTAATTTAACAGTTTTGTGCCGAAGTAGCTCAGTTGGGAGAGCGTTAGACTGAAGATCTAAAGGTCCCTAGTTCGATCCCGGGTTTCGGCAGAAGTTCACCGAGTGAAACTTTTTGTCTGTCTTGTTCAAAATTCAATTACCGTTCACATGTATACTAGACAAATAAAATCAAAAGAAAATATTGGATGCAGCAGACAATGCCAGAACTTTATTCAATATTTTTAAAAGCTGTATAATGAGGATTGTAAACAGAACCAACATTCTTGATCATGTTTTCTTTATTGGTGGTACCATGGTGTAATGGTTAGCACAACACAATAAATAAATTATTTTTTTGTGTGTTTAAGTCAAGCGTTTGTGTATAAATTAAGTGTTTTATTATTATTAGTTGTTTAGTATTTCAGCAGTTGTCTTTAAATCCAGAGCAGACCTTTAGCCTTTTATATTTTGATGCAATCCAGAACAACGCCCATGATACTGAAATGACACAATCTAAAAGTGTTTTGTAAAAACTGATATATTTTTCTCTATGTATAAATTACATTAAATTATAAATGGATCCTACATTTTGAAACACATCAATGTGACCTCTCACCCACATCAGAATTTAACATTATACAAACCTAAAAGAGGATCTGATGAAAACTAAAAACTGTATTGATAGAAATAATTTTTAAAAAGATATTAAAATGACATTAAATAACGAACAAGATGAACAATGAGTCTCAATAAGCAGACAGCACCCACTGGCGACGAAAAAAAAATACACCTAAAGTGCTAAAACGTGTTGATGCTAAACGAGGGAAAACTGAGAGGAAAACGTATTTATTTTGACAGATAAACTGGATGTTCTGTTTGTCAAACTCAATCAATTATAAGGCTGAATATTGCATTAATTTCATCTACACCTGCAGATTAAAGCCGTTAAAAACTACCAAACAGAGGTAACCAGTAATTAACTCCTTTAAATTTACTGTTTAAAAATATAGGAATAGTTTATTACCCTTATTCACGTTAAAAACGTTTCCTCATAAAGACATATTAAGATATTTTGTATCAGTAGAATCAGCAGAAAGTGAATAATACACTTTTGTACTGTCTGCTACTTCACTGTTAAATTATTATTTCTAGAGCTGCATGAAAACATTCTCATTTAACAACTTTCATCGGAATAAAATCCTAAAGTCTCTGTGCACTAAAGTATAATAAAACACAACCCTGCTAAACATTAGATTTCTCAATATGCTGCAGAAGTTTCTTTCAGCTGAGTCAATGTTGTGAACTGTTACACTCCATGTTTCCCATCAGCACAAACATAACACTTCTCATCAGGATTCTCATTATTCAGTGTTACACAGTGAGGGAATGGTGGCCAAGTGCTAAGGCATTAGTCTTGTAAACCAAAGATCATGGGTTTGATCCCCATTCATGCCTTTAATCACTTTATTAATAAATTAAAAATACATTTAAGTATCTCATATTATTCTAAGAGATCAAATTTAGTTAAGTTAATAGGAAGCAAAACAATCTCTTAATTACACAAGATATTAAATCAATAAACTATGGTGATTAGTACATACATTGTACAAGTCATTAATGAATTTTTTAAAGTGGTGATCGTATATTTTAATCTGACTGACTGTTTTTTTTTTTTTCTAAACTGATCCTGTTACTGATTAAAACTTAAGTATTGTACTTACTCTGTAACTTGTCTGCCTTTAATGAAGGTGTTTAACACTCAAGATGACAAAATGGACCTGGAAGCGCCTCGGTGTGCCTCCTGAAGGATAGGGATGCCTGGGCTTCTTTGTTTAGGTTACCCGACCCGGACCTAGATAAGCGGCAGAAAAGGGATGGATGGATGGTCTTTATTTTTTAAAACTTTAAAAGTTGTGTAATAAGAGAACTTAAAGCTACATTATTTCTCTAACAGCCACAGTGAGAATCAAAATCCTGGGGTTCTGTAAAACTGCTTTGATCTGATTTTGATCCTGTTTCTGTTCAATAATTAAATCATGTTCTTCCTCTGTTTTTGATCAAGCTCTTTGGAGAGCGTCTGCTCTGTTACTATTGAAGAATGATTTTATAAAGTTCTTATATTAGTTCACTATCTAGGGTGTAAAACAAAGGATGTAAAGCTGCATTTAGTGCACTTCATAATTAAATATGCATTTGTTTATCCAGGTCAAACTTTCTCCTCTTTGTATACCTAAGCACTATAAATGTACATCTGTACCTACTGCCATCTTGTGGTAAAACATTGACATCTTGTATTTACATTGTTACCATCAAATTCACAAAAACGTTTAAAAAAAAAAAATATATTAAACTGTGCACATTTTATTACATTTTGTTAATTAAACTAAATATAATAAAATTTTTACAGTGTAACTTGAGGGACAGTTGATTATATAACATTATGAAACATAAAAATCAATTTAATCTCACAATGTGCAGGGCTTTAAGTAGAGGAATTTTAATTACTGCTGCCACATTGTGGAATAAAACTGTAACAATCCATAAACTAAACATCACGAAAACCCAATTGTTAATTTTATTGTTATTTATATGATCACTTCAGTGTTTTATTATTATTATTTTTTTTTTTCTATTTCAGCAGTTTACATTGTATTTTTGAAGATTAGAATTTTCTTTATTTTAACTAGTTTTTGCTGGGGTATTATTAAAAAATGTATGTGAATGTTTTTAAAAGTAAATCATCAGCAGTTTTTTTTACAATGTCTTAAGTTATTGGCTTTAAATGTCTTGTTTACTCTCTCTGATTAATTCACACGAACTTTCAGGAAGAAACCATAAAAAAGAGGTTCAAATTGTACATGAAACTCATGTAACAAAATAACTCTGAATGTGAACCAGTACATGGGGATGTAGCTCAGTGGTAGAGCGCTTGCTTCGCATGTAAGATGTCCTGGGTTCAATCCCCAGCATCTCCATCAGATGGACTACATCTTTAAGTCTGGTTCTGAAGCTTTTAGTCATTTATCAATGTTCTGTGACAGGACTCGTCAGCAAACGGGCAGGTGAATCATTTTCACTAACTATGCCACAGCACAACTTCCAACATTAAATATTAAACATTAAAGTTAACATTAAAAAAAGTTAACTAGAAAAATAAGTAAAATAAGTTTAAAGCTAAATCGTCCAGCCCAAGAAAAAGGAAACTAATTTTGGCCACTTGCCAAGATTCTTACATCACTGATGCCTGTAATGTCTCTAGTTCTGACTGGTGGTTCTTTCTGTATTCAAAATAGTACAATATTATAATAGAGCCTTAAAAAGGAAGTTGTGAGATAAACATTTTACTTTCACAAAAAAAACATGGGTGATCTAGCAACTGGCCTTCATATATTTTTTTACCGTTTCCTGGACTAGCTCACACAGACCAGACTATTTGAGAGCACTTTTGTCTCATGTTTTGTTTCAGATTAGTTAGAGGGGCAGAGCAGTATAAGGCACTGCATTAAGGCTCCAGTTTCTTTGAAAAATGACAACTGTTTTTTTTGATAAATAGTGCTCTCAAATAGTGTTTTCGTTGTGAGCTAGTATCCATCCATTATCTTCCTCTTTATCCTCTACTAGGGTCGCTCACACACTCACTCTCACAAACACACTTTATACGGGGTAATTTGGAGAACTCAATTGACCTTGATCCATGTTTATGGACTGTGGAAGGAAACCGGAGAATCCGGAGGAAACCCACGCAGACACGTGGATAACATGGAAACTCCACCCAGATTGGGATTCGAACTGGGAATCCCTAGTGCTGAGAGGTGAGCTAGTATGAAAGACTAAAATTTTCAGGGTTTCTAAAAGAAAAATAAATGCCACCGCTGCCAACAGGAACTTGTGGCTGAAATTTTATCTTTGATGAAACTTTTAATGTGAAAGCATCTTTGTGTTTCAATAGAGCCCTTAAAATCACTGTGTTTAATTAAAGAAAATATTTCAACATTAAAGGTTTTCATTTTTCATTATTTTAAAGAAGATATCTTAAATCCAAACACAATCACATTAGAGTAATAGTTTTTAGATCAATCGACTAATCGAAAAAAAGAATCATGAATTTCATGAATTATCAAATTTGATTGACAATCATAGACCTGAAATCTTTTTTGCATTCTCCTAACTCTCCTAATAAACAATATCTTCACATTATATCCCACAATAAAACCAATTTAACTAGTGTTTAACTAGTAATTTAATAAAGTACTAATAAACAGTTTCCTTTAAAGTCCTAGTATTGGAGTTTTTTGTCCTGATATTATGGTCCTGTAACTTCTGCCTCCAGTGATGCAGCTGTATAGTATCAGCTTTAACAGCAAAGTTAATACTTGATATAATATGAAATTGAATCCCAGTGAAGTTAATGGAAGACAGAGTGATATGTACAGAGCACTCAGTTTTATAGAATAATATACTGTCCACTCATTTAAATCAGTCCCTCCTCTCACAGCAAACTAAAAGTTTAACACCAGCTGTTTCAGTGCACTGTTGAACTCCATCACACAATATCAGTGACAGAAGTTACCACTACCATCAGAACATGCTTCAACTTATTGTCTCAGAGCTGCTTTATAAAACCTGCATGCGAAACTTATGGGGGTTTGTTCAAAGATTTTTGTTCTAATTCATTTATAACATAGAAACTACTGAAGACGCATCTCTTTAACAAATACCTGTTGTAGAGAAAAAGAAAGAAAAACAGGGGGAGGGGCTGCAGCATCGAATAACAATCAGGTTTGATGAATTTACAGTATAGTTGGTTTTCTCCATAACTTCTGACTTGTGGTGTTCTCATTTGTAAGTCGCTTTGGATAAAAGCGTCTGCTAAATGACTAAATGTAATGTAAATGTAAATAACAGTCAGGATAGGTGAATTGTTTAAGAGCTCTGGCTTCAAATCCCACTGCTGAATTCACATCTGTTATGTATCCTTTATAGTTTAAAAGGCAGGTCCTTTAGTGTCAGAATGGCCGAGCGGTCTAAGGCGCTGCGTTCAGGTCGCAGTCTCTGCTTGAGGCGTGGGTTCTGTTAGGAAATCTGAAATTTCCCCGATGAACCAATTTTGAAGGCGTCAAAAAGCACAGTACAGATGATTTCAGAGTTATTTGAATCAAGCGGTTTATTTATGACAAACCGAGTCAAAGCAGTGTTCGTCCAAGACAAGCCCAAGATCGCGATCCGACTCTGATCTCAGCACCACACCGGTCCCACCAAGAGAGAGCCCCGAAATCCAGCTGCTCACACTATTTATTGAAAAACCATCCCTCCCTCTGCTTATTCTGAACCAACTTGTTGAAGAAGTTCTATGGGAAGGTCGAACGCACCGTTCTATCCCTTATCTGGGGGAGCTCGAGACAGCTCAGCTGTCCTTGAGCTTTATCCACCAGCCACCAGACGCCAGGTGCATCTGGTTTTCATGAAATATAGGCCTTGGGCAATTGTCGGCCAGATTGCCCCATCGCTATAGAATGCGCTAATTCCCTTATACACAAATTACTTACAAATTACAAATTTTTATCCCTTCAATCCCCCTTTGGGCGTGACCCTCAACACGCCCATCAAATTTGCCCCATTGGTAATTTGTCCCATATGTGAATTTGCCCA
>JAFMOC010001204.1:0-12500 GCA_019802505.1 Corydoras sp. C115
AGCATTTCGTATCCCCTCAGTCCATTTCTTAATGCGATTTTCCATCTAAGAAAATGTTACATCCATCTTCTATGGGTGCGTGAATGTCAGGGATGAGCACTGTGTCAATTATGTTGACTTGAAGAACCCGTGGAGCCAGACGCTGAGAAGTAATGGATGTAAAAAGCCTGCGTTGTCTTTTTTTTTTTTTTTTTTTTTTTAAGTAATTAAAAGCCAAGGTTTGTGGGCATCGTCTCCAAATTGATCCCTTTTTATGCATCCATATGTCTGCTTAACCTTTATAGGGTCGTGGGGGGGGGGGCCATCAAGGGGGGGACTTTTTTGGGTGCGGGCAGATAAACCCAGGACAGGGCACCAATCTATCACTGGGCACTAACACAAAGACACTCTCTATGGGGCAATTTGGAGAACACAATTGACCTTGATCCATGTGAGAGGAAAAAGGGAGACCCGGAGGAAAAAAACCCGATAGGGAGGGAAAAGGAACTCCACCCGATGGGATTCAAACCGGGATCCTAGCGCTGAGAGGAGAACATGGCTAAACACTAAGCCACCGGTAGCTATCCCTTTCCTTATGCTCTCCTTAATTCTATACCTGGAGGGAGATATACACTGGGGCGGGGGTTTCTCCATGCCCATTACAAGGGGGGGAAATTTTCAGCACTGGGTAAATAACACACCAGGGACAGGGCGCCTTCCTATCAGCTTAGACACACACTCACTCCCCCCCACCACACATCAGACACAGGACCACACTCATTTATATAGGGGCAATTTATGAATGAAGTGAATGGGTTTGGAACTAACAGGAGCTTAAATGCTCAGTAGTGTGTGTTGTGGAGTGTGTGTGTGGGGGCTGGGGTGGGTGGGTGTGTGTGTGGTGCGGTTTGTGTGTGTGTGGGTTTGTCTGTGATGAACCACATTTGTTGTGGGAGTGGCGTGGGTTTGTAGTGGCGTGGTGTGGTGTGTGGGTTGGGTGAGTGTGGTTTGTGGGTTGGGTGAGTGTGTGTGTGTATATTATGTGGTACTGTTGTGTGTGCTGTAGGGGTGTGTTGTGGTGTGTGTGTGTGTGGGTGGGTGTGTGTGTTTGTGTGTGGTGTGTGGTGGTGTGTGAGTTGGTATGTATGGTGTGGGTGGCGTGTTTGTTTGGGTGATGTGTGGTGTGTGTGTGTGTTATAGGGTTGGTGTGGGTTGATGTGTGTGTGGATTGGGGTGTGTGTGTGTGTGTGTGTGTGTGTGTGTGGGGATTGGGGTGTGTGTGTGTGTGTGTGTGTGGATTGGGGTGTGTGTGTGTATGTGTGTGTGTGTGTGTGTGTGTGTGTATGTGTGTGGGTGGGTGTGTGTATGTGTGTGTGTGTGTGTGTGTGTGTGTGTGTGTGTGTGTCAGACAAGTGACAGAAAACAGGCCATAAACTGAATTGAAATATTTGAATGTATTCTGGTGGCAGGTTGTTTTAGTGGTTTAGCATGTTCTCCTCTCAGCGCTAGGCATTCCCGGTTTGAAATCCCACCTGGGTGGAGTTTCCATGTTCTCCCCGTGTCCACGTGGGTTTCCTCCGGGTTCTCCGGTTTCCTCCCACAGTCCAAAAACATGGATCAAGTCAATTGAGTTCTCCAAATTGCCCCATAGAGAGTGTGTCTGTGTGAGTGAGTGTCTGCCCAGCGATGGATTGGCGCCCTGTCCTGGGTGTATCTGCCCAGCGCCAGAGACGTTCTCCCCTGGATGGGCATGTGGAACCCCATGTCACCCCAATATAGGATAAAGCAGAAGATAATGAATGAATGAATATGAATGTGATAATGAATGAATGAATGAATGAATATGAATGAATGTATGTATTCTGCAGCAGAACGATGGGACGTGGACGTGTTTAGAGAGGGACTTCATTACCGTTTAATAAGTCAGCTGCTGGCAGCCGTCCTCTCTGAAGTTCTGCTCTAAATTCTCCGAACAGTCTGTTATGGATCTAAAATTACTTGTGATAATTAGATATAAACTTCATAAGGTTTCCTCACTAGGACTTTAATAACCTGAGGCATGTTGTTCCTTATCTTCCACTTGCAGATCTATTTTTAAACATGTGCAAAGGTTTTTTAAAAAAACGTTCCACCCGATGTCATTTCTCTGCCTAATTCCAACTGAGCATGAGCAGAATTTCTCCGCCTAAAGATATTTCCAATTAAACATGAATGCATGCAGAGGGGCTTCAAAGTCTGCCAGCATTGAAAATCAATTTCTAAGTAATAAAACATGTTTATTGCAAATGATATCTTTAGCCGGGCAATTTTATTAAAAGCGCCATCTCTGTCCAACGAGAGAGGAATTAAAGAATGAGCTTTAGAACTAAACTGGATATTATTTACTACCAGCTGATTTGTTTATTGGTGGGTCTGTCCTGCAATGAACTGGTGACCCGTCCAGGTGTTCACATGCCTTTTACATAACAAGCTCTGGGATAGGCTCCAGCGTACAACAAGACTCTAATTACAATAATAAGTGACATGGAAAACCAATCAGGAATCGACGTGATGCTGTGTTTTAGCAAATTAATTAAGTTATTAAGATTTAATTAGGTCAGAGAGTCTGATTAAAAGTTCTAGTTAGGTCTTTAAAGTGAATGTTGAGCGCTGAGTAACCGGATACAGGCTTAGTGCTCATTGGGAACTGGCTCGCTGTTTAGATTATTCTATATTTCCGTTAATGGTAGATGATTTAAAATAGTTTTAAATGGGGGGGGGGGGTTCCTCATGCCCATCCAGGGGAGAACGTCTCGGGCACTGGGCAGATAGACCCAGGACAGGGTGCCAGTCTATCGCTGGGCACACACTCACTCACACAGACACACTCTATATGGGGCAATTTGGAGAATTCAATTGGCCTTGATCCATGTTTTTGGACTGTGCGAGGACACTGGAGAACCCGGAGGAAACCCACGAGGACACGGGGAGAACATACAAACTCCACCCAGATGGGGATTCGAACCGGGAATTAAGCCACATATGCTGCCCCATATATATATATATATATATTTTTTTTTTTTTTTGTGTGTGTGTGTGTGTTCTTGTTTGTGTGTATGTGTGTGTGTTTTTGTGTGCGTATATGTGTGTGTGTGTGTGTTTGTATGTGTGTGTTTTTGTTTGTCTGTATATGTGTATATTGTGTGTGTGAGTCTGTGTGTGTGTGTGTGTGTGTGTTTTTGTGTGTGTGTGTGTGTGTGTGTGTTCATGTTTGTGTGTGTGTGTGTTTGTTTTTATGTGTGTGTATATGTGTGTGTATATAAGTGTGTGTATATAAGCATGTGTGTTTTTGTGGTGTGTGGGGTTGTGTGTGGTGTGGGGTCGGTGGTGTGTGTGTGTGTGTGTGAGTTCTGTGTGTGTGTTATATAAGGTGTGGTTTGTATGTTGTGTGTGTGTGTCTGTTATAAGCTCTGTCTAGAGAACGTTTCGGGAACATGCTATGAGCGGGGCGGTTTGAATTCCCTGATGAGCGCAGGGTTTTAGTTATATGTTCATCTTAACAGGTTTTGAGCGTACAGGTTTCTGGCAGTGGAGGCAGCTGCAGTGTGTGTGTAAGCACTGTGTGTGTTCGTTGTGTGTTCGGTTTGTTGTTGTGATGTTAGTTTGAACAGCTCGGCCCTGTGTGTGTTTGTGCGATTAACGCCAACCAGAGAAAAATATGTTTACAAAATGCAAATCATCCATCCATTATCTCCCGCTTTATCCTCTATTAGGGTCGCAGGGGGTTCCCCATGCCCATCCAGGGGAGAACGTCTCGGACACTGGACAGATACACCCAGGACAGGACGCCAATCCATCACTGGACACTCACTCACTCACTCACACACACACACTCTATATGGGGCAATTTGTAGAATTCAATTGACTTGATCCATGTTTTTGCACTGTGGGAGGAAACCGGAGAACCCGGAGGAAACCCACACGGACACGGCGAGAACATGGAAACTCCACCCAGATTGGGATTCGAACCGGGAATCTCTAGCGCTGAGAGAAGAACATACTAACCACTAAACCACCGTGCTGCCAATGCAGATCATCATTTTACCAAATATAATATTTAATGAGGGCGGCATGGTGGTTTAGTGGTTTAGCATGTTCTCCTCTCAGCTCTCCCCGGTTTGAATCCCAATCTGGGTGGAGTTTCCATGTTCTCCCCGTGTCCACGTGAGTTTCCTCCGGGTTCTCCGGTTTCCTCGCACAGTCCAAAAACATGGATCAAGTCAATTGAGTTCTCCAAATTACCCCATATACAGTGTGTCTGTGTGAGTGAGTGTGTGCCCAGTGATAGATTGGCACCCTGTCCTGGGTGTATCTGCCCAGCGCCCGAGACGTTCTCCCCTGGATGCGCATGGGGACCCTAGTAGAGGATAAAGCAGAAGATAATGGATGGATGGATGTTAGCCGGTCTCTCAGCTTCCACGTTCAGACGTCTGCAGCTGATCTTGAGCTTTTAACCTTGTTTACATACCGCTTCTCACTCACAATTTACACTTCTAAGAAAAAGTACATTTCCTCCAAGCCCTGCAGTGTGTGTGTGTGTGTGTGTGTGTGTGTGGATTAATACAGGGTAACGTGACATACGTCTGCTTAAGAAGCGTTGGCGGATGATGCCCCAGCTCAAGGCAGAAGCTGCAAATCTTCCCCAGCAGATTTCATCCAAATCATATTCTGATGAGAAACAGTGAAGCAGATGAGCATGAAAGCAAAGCCCTGTGTTTCAGCTGTTGTGGTAATGGCCGCTTGGCTCGGAGCGACGACCTGCTGCTCCAGACAGCCTCGGCCTAATCGACCGGGCCTGGCTTCTCCAGCCTGACGGTCCCAACATGCATCGAGGAAAATTGCTTCATCTGGCAACACTCGAGCCCTGCAGCTGCACACTGAAAGTGCGTGGTTGTATGTGTGTGTGTGTGTGTGTGTGTGTGTGTGTGTGTGTGTGTGTTTGTTTCTGTGTACAACTGAACGAATGTGCGAGTGCGTGCACCATGCTTCGGGGGATTTCCTTTGGATAAGGTTGATGGAAAGAATCTGTAGGCAAAACTCTCATAACTTTCTCATAAAATCTTAACTGTTGATGTCACTCGGCCAACTGGAGGCGCACAGATTTTCCTCGCGATGTAAATTGGGATTTGATTTATTTCGGCTCGGCTGTAATAACCAGCGCATGAGGCTTTCAGAGTTTGGGTTTTTTTTTTTTTTTTATTACTCTGTGAAATGTTGCACGCTTGTTCCCCAAATGGCATTCAATTTAATTTATGCCAGTCTTTACTTATGTATTTAGGTCTTACTCTCAGCAGAGGCACTTTATATCACTAAAACAGCAGGGTCTCCACGCAGCCGTCGCACAGCTCTTATTTGACATCCACCCCAGAGGTAACGGCCTCAAACCGAGCCGGGCAAATAGGGCTGATGTCAGTAAGCATCAGACTCTAGACTAGAATTGCAATGCTAATTTCATGTACAGATTGGAATATATCTGAGATTATGAGGGATGGAGATGGATGGAGATTATGGGACCTATTTTAGTTCAAGTTCTCTTATTTATTCATTCATTCATCCATTATCTTCCGCTTTATCCTATATTAGGGTCGCGGGGGGGGGGGGGGGGGGGGGGGTTTTTTCCCATGCCCATCCAGGGGAGAACGTTTCAGGCGCTGGGCAGATACACCCAGGACAGGACGCCAATCCATCTCTAAGTTATTAAGATTTAATTAGGTCAGAGAGTCTGATTAAAAGTTCTAGTTAGGTCTTTAAAGTGAATGTTGAGCGCTGAGTAACCGGATACAGGCTTAGTGCTCATTGGGAACTGGCTTGCTGTTTAGACTATTCTATATTTCCGTTAATGTTACATGATTTAAAATAGTTTTAAATGGGGGGGGGGTTCCCCATGCCCATCCAGGGGAGAACGTTTCGGGCGCTGGGCAGATACACCCAGGACAGGGCGCCAATCTATTGCTGGGCACACACTCACACAGACACACTCTATATGGGGCAATTTGGAGAACTCAATTGACTTGATCCATGTTTTTGGACTGTGGGAGGAAACCGGAGAACCCGGAGGAAACCCACGCGGACACGGGGAGAACATGGAAACTCCACCCAGATTGGGATTCGAACCGCTGAGAGGTAGAACGTGCTAACCACTAAGCCACCGTGCCACCCTCTTATTTATTATAGCACTTTTTACAGTAGTGTTTACAGTGGGGGCGGCATGGTGGCTTAGTGGTTGGCATGTTCTCCTCTCAGCGGTGCAAATCCCAATCTGGGTGGAGTTTCCATGTTCTCCCTGTGTCCGCGTGGGTTTCCTCCGTCCTCCCAGCCCAAAAACATGGATCAAGGTTAATTGAATTCTCCAAATTGCCCCCATACAGAGTGTGCTTGTCCGTGTGAGTGAGTGTGTGTCCAGCGATAGATTGGCGTCCTGTCCTGGGTGTATCTGCCCAGCGCCTGAGACGTTCTCCACTGGATGGTCATTGGGAACCCCCCCCACCCCCGCGACCCTAATAGAGGATAAAGCGGAAGATAATGGATGGATGGATGTTTACAGTGTTCCAAACTCCCAACGAGAAAGCCGAAGTGACAGTGGCAAGACAAAACCCTTTAAAAAGAATACCTTTGCCTTGTGCCAGTGAGGTGTAAGAAAACAAGCATTTGAAACCTTTTTTTTTTTTTTTAAAAAACAGTCTATTGATCATTATACACCCCTGAGTCATTAAAGTTCAAATTATTCAAATCCCTATTTGACTTGTTTATTCTTCCAGCTCATTAATCAACGGGCAAAGTCAGCACCCATAATGCCTTAGTGAAGGCTCCTTGTTGTGCTGGGTGGAATGTTAATTTGAATCCTCTGAATGTGTTTACGAGCCCTGCACGTGAGGTAGGGGCAATCTGCCGGCATGGTCGTACACATGCAGGGCTGGCGCTGCGTGGCACCGATAGCGTCGGACTCTCATCTGTTTATGCCGAGTGGAAATTAGACGGAAGGGGAAGTGGAGCATGGCGATAAAGAAGGGATGAATTCCTAATTTTCCTTTAAAGGAACGGCGGAACGGCGGAACGGCAGAACGGCGCAATGAAGGATGATTGGCGTGCCGTGCCCCTTCCTGCTCTCTTTGTCTGGCTCCGTTTCCTCCGTCAGATGTTGCACATCCCCCTCCCGCCCGTCATCCCGCCCGACGGAGGCATCTGGCTCACGCCGGATCTGTCATCCTGTCAGTGCAGAGACACAATTAAAAGAGCACCGAGGACTCGGGTTCAAATTAATGATGGCACCTTTTGGCTTTTCCCGGGTCTGCGGGCTGCATTTATTGCTTGACCTTGTTGTAATGACCTTTTTATGAACTTTTTCTGCTGAGGCGCGGCCTTTTCGTTTTCCTCCACCTTGTGCTATATGTGCACAATATTGCCTCCACAATACCATGAACCCATCCATCCATCCATTATCTTCCGCTTTATCCTCTATTAGGGCCGCGGGGGGAAGCGGGGGGGAAGGGGGGGGTTCCCCATGCCCATCCAAGGGAGAATGTTTTGGGCGCTGGGCAGATACACCCAGGACAGGGCGCCAATCTATCACTGGGCACACACTCACTCACACACACACACACACTCTATATGGGGCAATTTGGAGAATTTAATTGACTTCATCTCTGGGTGGAGTTTCCATGTTCTCCCCGTGTCCATGTGGGTTTCCTTCGGGTTCTCCGGTTTCCTCCCACAGTCCAAAAACATGGATCAAGTCAATTGAATTCTCAAAATTGCCCCACATATAGAGTGTGTCTGTGTGAGTGAGTGTGTGCCCAGCGATGGACTGGCGCCCTGTCCTGGGTCTTTCTGCCCAGCGCCCGAGACGTTCTCCCCTGGATGGGCATGGGGAACCCCACCGCGACCCTAATAGAGGATAAAGCGGGAGATAATGAATGAATGAATAATTGACTTCATCTCTGGATGGAGTTTCCATGTTCTCCCCGTGTCCGTGTGGATTTCCTCCGGGTTCTCCGGTTTCCTCCCACAGTCCAAAAACATGGAGCAAGTCAACTGAGTTCTCCAAATTGCCCCGTATACAGTGTGTCTGTGTGAGTGAGTGTGTGTCCAGAGATGGATTGGCGTCCTGTCCTGGGTGTATCTTCCCAGCGCCTGAAATGTTCTCCCCTGGATGGGCATGGGGAACCCCCCCCCCCCCCCGCAACCCTAATATAGGATAAAGCGGAAGATAATGAATGAATGAATAAATTGACTTGATCCATGTTTTTGGACTGTGGGAGGAAACCGGAGAACCCGAAGGAAACCCATGCGGACACGGGGAGAACATGGAAACTCCATCCAGATGGGGATTCGAACCGGGAATCCCTAGTGCTGAGAGGAGAACATGCTAACCACTAAGCCACTGTGCCGCCCACCATGAACCCACCGTACCAAAAGTTTCAACACCCCTCCGGTTTGCTCCACTTATTCTCCATGTTCTCAGATGGACTTTGTAGTTCTACAATTCCAGACTGTAGTCCATCTGTTTGTGTTCTACATTATATACTGTGTACATCCCCTTTACTCTGTTCTAATGCTCAGAACCCCAATAGTACCACCATAGCGCAGGGGTTATTTGGTTGCTGCTTTATTTTCATTGGATGCACGGTGGCTTGGTGGTTTCTAAGGCATGTCCGCCTCTCAGTGCTCAGATACCAGGTTCTAATCCCAATCTGGGTGGAGTTTCCATGTTCTCCCCGTGTGCATTGGTTTTCTTTGAGTTCTCCGGTTTCCTCCCATAGTCCAAAAACATGGATTTAAGGTAAATTGACTGCTCTAAGTTGCCCCTATATATTGTATGTGTCTGTGTGAGTGAATGGGTTTGTTTGTGCCCAACGATAAATTGGCATTAGCACACTAAACGTTCTCCCCTGGATAGCCATGAAGAACCCCGCGACTCTAGTTGAGGATTGAGTGGAAGATAGATGAATAGATGACCTCCTCGATCTTCTGCCAAAACATTGGAGACACGCCGTAGCAGTCGAAAGTTTCCTTTTTGCTCTACGTTGTCCATGTTCTCTGTTCCACCTTCTGTATAGATGGACTTTATAGTTCTACAATTCCAGACTGTAGTCCATCTGTTTGTGTTCTACAGTACATACTGTGTACGTCCCCTTTACTCTGTTCTAATGCTCAGAACCCCAATAGTACCACCATAGCGCAGGGGTTATTTGGTTGCTGCTTTATTTTCATTGGATGCACGGTGGCTTGGTGGTTTCTAAGGCATGTCCGCCTCTCAGTGCTCAGATACCAGGTTCTAATCCCAATCTGGGTGGAGTTTCCATGTTCTCCCCGTGTGCATTGGTTTTCTTTGAGTTCTCCGGTTTCCTCCCACAGTCCAAAAACATAGATTTAAGGTAAATTGACTGCTCTAAGTTGCCCCTATATATTGTATGTGTCTGTGTGAGTGAATGGGTTTGTTTGTGCCCAACGATAAATTGGCATTAGCACACTAAACGTTCTCCCCTAGATAGCCGTGAAGAACCCCCGCGACTCTAGTTGAGGATTGAGCGGAAGATAGATGAATAGATGACCTCCTCGATCTTCTGCCAAAACATTGGAGACACGCCGTAGCAGTCGAAAGTTTCCTTTTTGCTCTACATTGTCCATGTTCTCTGTTCCACCTTCTGTATAGATGGACTTTGTAGTTCTACAATTCCAGACTGTAGTCCATCTGTTTGTGTTCTACAGTACATACTGTGTACGTCCCCTTTACTCTGTTCTAATGCTCAGAACCCCAAAAGTACCACCACAGAGCAGGGGTTATTTGGTGGGTGCTTTAGTCCTATCCCAGCAGTGTCACTGAGGTGTTTAAATGAAACTCCAGCAGCACTGCTGCACTAAAACCCCCCTCACCACATCAGTGTCACTGCAGAACTGACAATAAACAATCCACCAGCCAAATGATACCTGTTCTGTGATGCTCCTGAGAACCAACAGGGGACGAACAACAACAAAGAACACAGATGGACTACAGTCTGGAATTATAAAACTACAAAGTGCATCTATATCATAAGTGGAGCAAGAAGGGGGCGTGTCCAAACTGTGTATGAGTTTATACAAACATCACAGTAATAGTTTTTCAAATGGAATCTTCTCATTACTCTGTCCATCATGTCTCCACAGGAAATAGAAACGTTTCTGTCTGAGACTCATTAACTTTGTGCTAAATGTACACTTTGCATTCTGAATGTCAGGTGCCATATTCCAGCTTCTCCTGAAACCCTCCATTAACCTGTCAGACGTAAAGAACGACTCGAGGTGCGGGTATCATAATAGCCGTATTATATCTGCGGCACCGAGCCACTCGAGAGCTCTAAAGCAGGGACGAGGACGCACCGCCGCCTCCTCCGGTTTCATGGAGCTTTCACAGATATCATGTAGCCCCACCATGGAGGTTAGAACTGTATAAAAATGGTTGGCCGGGTTGACGGGACACCTGCGGCCGGTCTGAGACGGATGAGGTCACGCAGGTCACGGTGAACCTGCTCTCTGTAGAACACGCACTGAGTGATGCCGGTGTCTTCTCTGTAATTTAATTGGAAGGTCAGCAGTCGTGTAGCTTCAGCTCGGCTCAGGTTGGGTCGCCGAAATCATTCCTGACCTGCTTGAACAAACCCGCCTTGACATTCTGACATTCTGACATGCTGCATGACGTATCACACCAGACACCCAGCACGGTCCCTCATCTGCTGCCTTATTGTTTATACAGCGGGACCGGCTTCAGAGAACAGATTTAGGACTTCTAGAACTTCTAGATTTAGGATTATTCACAAAAAACTGACATGAAATGTAGAATCAGTTATTATAATTGAACTTCTATGCTGTAATAGTACATTCATCCATTATCTTCAGCTTTATCCTCTATTAGGGTCGCGGGGGGTTCCCCATGCCCATCCAGGGGAGAACGTTTCGGGTGCTGGGCAGATACACCCAGCACAGGGTGCCAATCCATCGCTGGGCACACACTCACTCACACAGACACACTCTATATGGGGCAATTTGGAGATCTCAATTGACTTGATCCATGTTTTTAGACTGTGGGAGGAAACCGGAGAACCCGGAGGAAACCTGCGCAGACACGGGGAGAACATGGAAACTCCACCCAGATGGGGATTCGAACCGGGAATCCCTAGTGCTGAGAGGAGAACATGCCAACTACTGAGCCACCGTGCCTCCCCATGTTGAGCTTATTCATCCATCCATTATCTTCCGCTTTATCCTCTATTAGGGTCGCGGGGGGGTTCTCCATGCCCATCCAGGGGAGAACGTCTCGGGCGCTGGGCAGATACACCCAGGACAGGACGCCAATCCATCGCTGGGCACACACTCACTCACACACACACACTCTATATGGGGCAAATTGGAGATCTCAATTGACTTGATCCATGTTTTTGGACTGTGGAAGGAAACCGGAGAACCCGGAGCAAACCCACACGGACACGGGGAGAACATGGAAACTCCACCCAGATGGGGATTCGAACCGGGAATCCCTAGTGCTGAGAGGAGAACATGCTAACCACTAAGCCAACGTGCTGCCCTGCTGTAATAGTGTAATATAATTTAATCCATCTGTTATCTTTATAAGGGCGGCACGGTTGCTTAGTGGTTGGCATGTTCTCCTCTCAGAGCTGGGGATTCCTGGTTTGAATCCCAATCTGGGTGGAGTTTCCATGTTCTCCCCGTGTCTGCGTGGGTTTCCTCCGGGTTCTCCGGTTTCCTCCCACAGTCCAAAAACATGGATCAAGTCAATTGAGTTCTCCAAATTGCCCCATATAGAGTGTGTCTGTGTGAGTGAGTGTGTGCCCAGCGATAGATTGCCCCCTGTCCTGGGTGTATCTGCCCAGCGCCCGAAACGTTCTCCCCTGGATGGGAATGGGGAACCCCACCGCGACCCTAATAGAGGATAAAGCGGGAGATAATGAATGAATGAATGAATGGATGTTTACACCATTTACAGGAAACGTCAAACTAGAAGGGTTAGTATCGATATAAATCTCACTCAGGCACAGGGAGGACATGCAGTCTGCACCTGGACATTTTTCTATACAGTACTAGTGGATTTATTTCTGTGTTCAGGTCGTAAACTGTAGCGTGGGTTCTGCTGAACAAGGCCTAACACATATACACAGTAAGCTTGATGATCAGCGGGCTGACTTGAGCCAAAACTGAGGATTTAATAGAGAAAAAAAATGCGCATCTGTCCCGGGGTGGAACATTCCGATCAGATGAGCCGGTCGGAACAGATTTGATCCTGTTTTTGGTGTGCAGAGAACCAACTATTGTCATCTTCTGTCACTACCTTCCTGATGTTGACCTTACCGACTTTATTTGCTGTAAAGCCTGGATTAACTTGTCATCACCAATACGTCAGGAGATCCACTCAGCCTCACAGGCATTCAGGAAACATCAGTGTGTTTTGTTAAACACTGAGGCCACAGCCAGCGCTGGACGTGGACGGTTCA
>JAFMOC010001204.1:15000-32935 GCA_019802505.1 Corydoras sp. C115
CTGAACTCAGCTGGACTCGGGTGATGTCTGTGACTGAAGTAATGAGCTCATTAAAGGGATCTGCGATTGTGATGAGAAAGATATCGTGATTTAGATGACGAGCTGTCAAAAGCAGCGAGTGAAATGAGATGGAATGAACTACAGGGGGCGGCTCTTCAGAGGAACCTCCTTAGACGTCGTTCAGTTAACCTGGCTGAAATTTAAGCAATTTATTAATTGCCTCCACACTGATTCTGTCCTGGCAGGGGGGGAATGAAACAAAGGGGATTTGCATTACAACTCGATGCACTTAATAGAATATTTTTGCACTGATTAACGGATGCAGGGGGAGTTTAATCTCATTCAGTCTCAGAGGCATCTCCTCTGCACTTCAGACGGTGCTGAATGCTTATAGTAGTTATATATATATATATATATATTACTACTATAAGCATCCAGCGTGGGTTTCCTCCGGGTTCTCTGGTTTCCTCCCACAGTCCAAAAACATGGCTCAAGTCAATTGAATTCTCCAAATTGCCCCATATAGAGTGTGTCTTTGTGAGTGAGTGTGTGCCCAGTGATGGATTGGCATCCTGTCCTGGGTGTATCTGCTCAGATTCCTGGTTCGAATCCCCATCTGTGTACAGTTTCCATGTTCTCCACGTGTCCACGTGGGTTTCCTCCGGGTTCTCCGGTTTCCTCCCACAGTCCAAAAACATGGATCAAGGTCAATTGAATTCTCCAAATTG
Organism: Corydoras sp. C115; assembly: GCA_019802505.1. Taxonomy (NCBI): domain Eukaryota; kingdom Metazoa; phylum Chordata; class Actinopteri; order Siluriformes; family Callichthyidae; genus Corydoras; species Corydoras sp. C115. Next base: position 15,729 of record JAFMOC010001204.1, read on the forward strand.
CCCCATATAGAGTGTGTCTTTGTGAGTGAGTGTGTGCCCAGTGATGGATTGGCATCCTGTCCTGGGTCTATCTGCCCAGCGCCCGAAACGTTCTCCCCTGGATGGGCTTGGGGAACCCCACCGCGACCCTGATATAGGATAAAGCGGAAGATAATGAATGAATGAATGAATATATATATATATATACTACACTTTTCTTATGGTCATATTGATCATATACTAAATCAGTTGCGATTATTGATCCATTTGTTTTCTTAAAGTCAGATTTTTTTGTACATATTAAACTCTTGGGCGGCACAGTGGCTTAGTGGTTAACACGTTCTCCTCTCAGTGCTAGGGATTTCCGGTTTGAATCCCCATCTGGTGGAGTTTCCATGTACTCCCTGTGTCCGCGTGGGTTTCCTCCGGGTTCTCCGGTTTCCTCCCACAGTCCAAAAACATGGATCAACTTAATTGAGTTCTCCAAATTGCCCCATATAGAGTGTGTGTGAGTGCATCTGTGCCCAGCGATAGATTGGTGCCCTGTCCTGGGTGTATCTGCCCAGCGCCCGAAACGTTCTCCCCTGGATGGGCATGGGGAACCCCCCGCGACCCTAATAGAGGATAAAGTGAAGATAATGGATGGATGGATATTAAACTCTTAATAGTTAAGACTGTCCTGTACATTTACATTTACATTTAGTCATTTAGCAACACTTTTCTCCAACGCCACTTTCAAATCAGAACATCACAAGTCAGTAGTTATGAAGAAAACCAGCTACACTGTAAAATCATCAAACCTGATTGTTATTTGATGCTGCACCCCCCCCTCCCCATTTATTATTATTATTATTATTATTTTCTTCTCTACAACAGGTGTTTGTTAATGTGTCTTCAGTAGTTTCTTAAAACCGCCTTGTGATTCTGCCTTACGGACAGAATTGGGAAGACGGTTCCACCATTTTGCAGTGGAGAACCCAATGGAGTGAGAATCAGCTCCTCGATGAGGTGGAATCGCCAGGCGGCAATCATCACTGGAGCCAAGTGAACGAGCCCGAGTGTATGTTGAAAATATAGAGTGAAGGTAAGAAGAGGCAGATCCAGAAATGGTTCTGTAGGCCAGAGTCAGTGACTTGTACCGAATGCAGCAGCTTCAGGGAGCCAATGGAGAGAGAGGAGAGGTAGAGGGACATGAGTTCTTGGGTTGGTTGAATACAACTGCAGAGTTGTGTAGTGTGTGGATCACATCATTATCCTAAAAAGCCCAAATACAGATCACTATTTATGTAAGACCTCTAAAGCACGACCGGTAATGAAAGTCCAGATGGTCCTGAGAGACGGAGGACAGACGTGTGGAGTTATGGCAGCCGTGTCTGTGTAATGTCTTCTTTAAAACACACTCCAATAGAACTGTCGGGGACAGAGCAGTGACATCACAGTTCAAGTAATTTATTTATAGAGCGCTTTTTACAACAGTACATTGTCACAAAGAAGCTTTAAAGAATAAAAAGCCTTTAAACCCCCAAAGAGCAAGCTGAAGTGACAGTGGCAAGACAAAACTCACTGTTGTGTTGTTATTTTAAGGAAGAAACCTTGTGAGGACCGAGACTCAGTGAAGGACTCATCCTCCTTGAGCATGGGGGCAGCATCAACAGTGTAGGACACTAATGTAGAGATAGTGTCGAGATCAGGTGACTATATGTTACAATTGGAAAAACTCGTAACAACTGGAAACGGTGATCGTGATCCGCGTTAATCCCCTGAGACGAATATTCTGAAATAAGTCGCTTAAGAGGGAACACATAGCTCATCCTGGCTTCCCTCCATGCTGCCTGCGCATTTTAGAGTTCATTTTAAGATTCTCATTCGCCTCTCAGCGCTAGGGAGAACATGCCAACCACTAAGCCACCATGCCGCCCCCACTGTAAACACTACTGCCAAAAGCGCTATAATAAATAAGAGGGTGGCACGGTGGCTTAGTGGTTAGCACGTTCTCCTCTCAGCACTAGGGATTCCCGGTTCGAATCCCAATCTGGGTGGAGTTTCCATATTCTCACCGTGTCTGCGTGGGTTTCTTCCGGGTTCTCCAGTTTCCTTCCACAGTCCAAAAACATGGATCAAGTCAATTGAGTTCTCCAAATTGCCCCCTATAGAGTGTGTTTGTGTGAGTGAGTGTGTGCCCAGCGATAGATTGGCACCCTGTCCTGGGTGTATCTGCCCAGCGCCCGAGATGTTCTCCCCTGAATGGGCATGGGGAACCCCACCGCGACCCTAATAGAGGATAAAAGCGGAAGATAATGAATGAATGAATTTTAAGATTCTTTTATTGGTTTTCAAATCTTTAAATGGACTCGCCTCGCCCTACCTCTCTGAGCTCCTCCACCTGCATGCGCCCATGATCAGCTGCTCCTGGAGGTACCAAGGTCCAAGGGGACCGAGGTCAATTGTGGCTCCTAAGCTCTGGAACGACCTACCGCTATATATTACACCGGCCTCTTCACTGTCCATTTTTAAATCTAGTCTTAAAACACATTTTTACTCTCTGGCTTTTAACACACCATGATTTGACATTGTTTTTTTTATTGTTTATATTGTATTCTGTTTGAGTTGAGTTGAGTTGAGTTGAGTTGAGTTGAGTATAGAGGTTTCAAAGTGTTGAATCAGCATTCAATTCTCTGAGAAAACCATTTCTTTAGAAGATGTTGGACAGTGTGAGGGAATTCTGACCTGGTTGTCCTAAAGAGTGGGCTGCACGGGGGTTTAGTGGTTAGCACATCCACCTCTCAGCGCTTTGTGGAGGTTCCATGTTCTCCAGCAAATCTTTAATTTTCCTCAGGAGAAATGATTCGGAGGAACAGCCGAAAATGTGCTGATTCGACTCTCCACCCTGGTGGCCTGGGCAAATATTTAGCTTGAACAATGCAAATGGTGCCATTTGGCGGGTGTATGAGAGAGGATTAAAGGTGCTTTACCCAGGATTTTGTTTAATAGGCATGATGCAAATGGATCCCGGGATGTGAAACCCCTCCGGTCAGCGTTATTAGTACGAGGTCTGTTCATTCTGTTTGCAGACATACACAACTCCCTCAGCCCCTCCATCAATTCTAGCCATAAATAATCCATCCATCCATTATCTTCCACTTTATCCTGTACTAGGGTCGCGGGGGGGTTCCCCATGTCCATCCAGGGGAGAACATTTCAGGCGCTAGGCAGATACACTCAGGACAGGGCGCCAATCTATCGCTGGGCACACACTCACTCACACAGGCACACTCTATATGGGGCAATTATGAGAATTCAATACACCTTGATCCATGTTTTTGGACTGTGGGAGGAAACCGAGAACCCGGAGGAAACCCACACGGACACGGGGAGAACATGGAAACTCCACCCAGATTGGGATTCAAACCGGGAATCCCCAGCGCTGAGAGGAGAACATGCCAACCACTAAGCCACCATGCCGCCACCATAAATAATCATTATGTAATATATTGTTGAGGTAAGAACCTATAGTTTATTAACATAGAGTTTCCATGTTCTCCCCATGTCCATGTGGGTTTCCTCCGGGTTCTCCGGTTTCCACCCACAGTCCAAAAACATGGATCAAGTCAATTGAATTCTCCAAATTGCCCCATATAGAGTGTGTCTGTGTGAGTGAGTGTGTGCCCAGAGTTAAATTGGCGTCCTGTCCTGGGTGTATCTGCCCAGCGCCCGAGACGTTCTCCCCTGGATGGGCATGGGGAACCCCACCCCCACTGTATCTATGAATGAGATACAGTGTACAATCTGGTTTGAATCCCAATCTGGGTGGAGTTTCCATGTTCTCCCCATGTCTGCGTGGGTTTCCTCCGGGTTCTCTGGTTTCCTCCCACAGTCCAAAAACATGGATCGAGGTCAATTGAATTCTCCAAATTGCCCCATATAGAGTGTGTCTGTGTGAAGGTGAGTGAGTGTGTGCCCAGTGATAAATTGCCCCCCTTACACCCCCCCCATGACCCTAGTAGAGGATAAAGCAGAAGATAATGGATGAATGGCTGGTGGAATTTATACTTCTGTGCATTTGTATTATTATTCGTGGAACCCTTTAAAAAAAACGATCATTTTCACGGGAACTTTACATAAAAGTAACGTGGGTTTTATGAAGGTCAGGTATTTTTTACAACAGGGTTCTTGATTTGGCTCCAGAAACAGTGGACAGTTGCATGAGACAAAGAGTTACCCGGTGGTAACAGTAAGCACATCCAGGTTTGTCCTCCGTGTTCTCCGCTTTCCTTTCACAGTCCAAAAACATGGCTTCAAGGTGAACTGACTGCTCTATAAATTGCCCATATATAGTGTGTGTTTCTGTGTGTGTGTGTGTGTGTGTGTGTGTGTGTGTGTGTGAAGCAGGTTGAAGGTGCAGCTTTTGTCTTAAACGCTGATGCTGCATGAAAGGCTAGATGGCTTTTTGGAAAATGCATGCAAATGTATTCCATGTTTTCTCCTCTGGCTTCATGGCATAATGAACCTGATGCACTTCTGACGAACATCTGAGGAGTTACAATGCTGCAGAGAAAATGCAAAGCGGAATATTTCACAACTTCTGTTAATCCTTCCGAAAATCTCCATAGAAAACACCAAAATTCTGCATTTAATGGAAAAAATAATTGGGACACGCCTCTTAATTATTAAATTCAGGTATTTTATTTAGTCCCATTTCCACAAATTACAGGCTACCAACATTGTGGAAGGCCTTTTGTCTGTGCCCAATTGGAACTCCATTATGAGGGGTGGTCAGTGGTCAGGGCGTTGGGCTATCAATCTGTAGGTTGGGGGTTCAAATCCCAGGTCCACTGAAGTTACCAATGTGGGTCCTTGAGCAAGACCCTTAACCCTCATTGCTCCAGGGATGTTGTGATGAACCCTGTGCTCACCTTGTAAGTCCATCCATCCATTATCTTCTGCTTTATCCTCTATTAGGGTCGCGGGGAGGTTCCCCATACCCATCCAGGGGAGAACGTCTCGGGTGCTGGGCAGATACACCCAGGACAGGGCGCCAATCTATCAGTGGACACACTCACAGACACACTCTATATGGGGCAATTTGGAGAATTCAATTGACTTGATCCATGTTTTTGGACTGTGGGAGGAAACCGGAGAACCCGGAGGAAACCCAAGCAGACACGGGGAGAACATGGAAACTCCACCCAGATTTGGATTCGAACCGCTGAGAGGAGAACATGCCAACCACTAAGCCACCATGCCGCCCCTACTGTAAACACTACTGTAAAAAGCGCTATAATAAATAAGAGGACGGCACAGTGGCTTAGTGGTCAGCACGTTCTCCTCTCAGCACTAGGGATTCCCGGTTCGAATCCCAATCTGGGTGGAGTTTCCATGTTCTCACCATGTCTGCGTGGGTTTCCTCCGGGTTCTCCGGTTTCCTCCTACAGTCCAAAAACATGGATCAAGGTCAATTGAGTTCTCCAAATTGCCCCATATAGAGTGTGTATGTGTGCGTGAGTGTGTGCCCAGCGATAGATTGGCGCACTGTCCTGGGTGTATCTGCCCAGCGCCCTGGGTGTATATGGGGCAATTTGGAGAATTCAACGGTGGACTGTGGAAGGAAATCAGAGAACCTAGAGGAAACCCAAGCAGACACGGGGAGAACATGGAAACTCCACCCAGATAGGGATTCGAACCGGGAATCCCTAGCACTGAGAGGAGAACATGCCAGCCACTCAAAGTAAAGTATAATACTTTAATCTAGAACGTGTACCTTTGATTTTGGTTAAGTTCTAAATGACCAGCAGGCTTTCTGTGGAAATCTGTGCTGCAGTCACGACTCTCTCTTAGCAAATGGAAACAAAGTTCTTGAGGTTATTACACATACGCCACACATGCGGATTCTATTAAGCTTTCCAGCCAGGGTTCCGAGTTAATAGAACCGCCTGGAACGGGGAGTAGGGAAGGAAGAGAGACAGCACTCCGACTCGGACATCGCTTTCAATCTTAGGGTTCTGTAAACCACGGTCCTGTGGAGCTCATGGGCTGATGAATAATGAAGCATTGCACTCTGGGATGGACCGTCGCGGGCAGGCTTTTAAAAAATGCAACGTCTCCGACGTGAATCTAATTTCCTCGTCGTTTGGTCTGGGTGAACGGGAGGACACCGGCCCGGGGAGGCGCGCCGGCGCTCCACGCTCACGGCTTCTTCTGCTTCTGAAGATACAGGCGGCGGCGGCCCGAGGTCATCCCGACATCCTGGCATGGGAGCGAGGGAGGAATGGCTTTGGCAGACATTTTGACATGAACAAAAGACCTGTCTTAAACTGTGAGCTCAGCCTGAAAAATGTGACCCACATTCCAAACAGGAACAAACGGGGACGGATCACATGGTCGTCCTTATTGTCTGTAATGTATGGACAGCTACAGTGAACCGGAATGGCTCTGAGGTCAAAGTGTTACGCAAACGTTCGAGGCGGGTTTACAGAAACCCGGCGGCATTTTGGACATACGACGTATCGCTTCCAAATTCCTGCTTCATCACATACGACTAAAATTATAACGAATTAGAAGCTTAAAGGACGAATTAGAAGACGTTACGGTACTGAGTTCTAATCCCAGCATTTGTAAGTTGTTTAGTAGGAATAATAATAATAATAATAATAATAATAATAATAATAATAATAATAATAATAATTCATTCATTCATTATCTTCCGCTTTATCCTCTATTAGGGTCGCGGTGGGGTTCCCCATGCCCATCAAGGGGAGAACGTTTCGGGCGCTGGGAAGATACACCCAGGACAGGGCACCAATCTATCGCTGGGCACACACTCACTCACACAGACACACTCTATATGGGGCAATTTGGAGAACTCAATTGACTCGATCCATGTTTTTGGACTGTGGGAGGAAACCGGAGAACCCGGAGGAAACCCACGCGAACACGGGGAGAACATGGAAACTCCACCCAGATGGGGATTCGAACCGGGAATCCCTAGTGCTGAGAGGAGAACATGCTAACCACTAAGCCACCGTGCCGCCCTTAATAATAATAATAATAATAATAATAATAATAATAATAATAATAATAATAATAATAATACATGATAATAATCCATCCATCCATTATCTTTCACTTTATCCTCTACTGGGTCATGGGGGGGGAAGGGTGTTCTCCATGCCCAACCATGGGAGAACGTTTTGGGTGCTGGGCAGATACACTCAGGGCAGGACGCCAGTCTATCGCTGGGCAAACACTCGCTCACACAGACACACACAAACACACTCTATATGGGGCAATTTGCCGCTGGGCAGTTACACCCAGGACAGGGCACCAATCTATGGCTGGGCACACACTCACTCACACAGACACACTCTATATGGGGCAATTTGGAGAAGTCAATTGACCTTGATCCATGTTTTTTGGACTGTGGGAGGAAACCGGAGAACCCAGAATTAACCCACATGGACACGGGGAGAACATGGAAACTCCACCCAGTAATGCTTTGCGCTGGGAAACAGGGAAACAGGGAAACGTTATAAAGAACCTGAGATCACAGGTTCTTCATCTCAGCAACCTTTAAGATAATGTAAATAACATTAAACCATCGCTGCAGGTTTTCCATCAGATCTGAGGACCACCTTGACCTTGAGCAACACATCTGTCTGCGCTGAGGGGGATGGAAACACCTGCCTTAAACATAAGAAATCTGCCCGTGGCATTTATTGCTCTGGGTTGATATATCGTGCCTGAAGGAGGTGCAGGATCCTGAGGTGTTTACCCTCCTCCTCCTCCTCCTCCTCCTCTACTATAAACTGTGGTCATGAAGACAGGGGTTGACGAGAAGAGAAGAAAGTCTGATATCTTCTGCTGAAGAACCTCATTGAAGGTTCAGGTCTGATTCTCAGCTCTGGTCCGAGATTAGTGACCTCATAAGCGCTCCTTGAAGACAAGGTTAGGATTCCCGTGGACCCACTCCAAAATTCTGTAGAATAGAAATAGCCTTTAGAAGAATGGAAGCTGCTTTGTTCTGAACTCCAGCGAGTACGGTTCTACTGGAGCTCAGTGGGAGCAGTAGCTCAGTGGTTAGGGCGTTGGGCTATCAATCTGAAGGTTGGGGGTTCAAATCCCAGGTCCACTGAAGTTACCAATGTGGGTCCTTGAGCAAGACCCTTAACCCTCATTGCTCCAGGGTTGTTGTGATGAACCCTGTGCTCACCTGTGAGAAAAGGCAGTGGTTGGGGTGAGTGGGGTCCTTAATGACGCCTCTAGACTGCCTCTAGACTGTGGGAGGAAACCGGAGAACCCGGAGGAAACCCACGCAGACACTGGGAGAACATGGAAACTCCACCCAGATGGGGATTCGACCCAAGAATCCCTAGCGCTGAGAGGAGAACATGCAAACCATTAAGCCACCGTGCTGCTCTGATATTTTATATTTTAAATTTATTAAATTTGTATATTCTTCCGGGCAGCATGGTGGCTTAGTGTTTAGCATGTTCTCCTCTCAGCGCTAGGGATTCCCAGTTCGAATCCCCATCTGGGTGGAGTTTCCATGTTCTCCCCGTGTCTGCATGGGTTTCCTCCGGGTTCTCCAGTTTCCTCCCACAGTCCAAAAACATGGCTCTCCAAATTGCCCCGTATAAAGTGTGTCTGTGTGAGTGAGTATGTACCCAGCGATAGATTGGCACCCTGTCCTGGGTGTATCTGCCCAGCGCCCGAAACGTTCTCCCCTTGATGGGCATGGAGAACCCCCCCCCCCCGCGACCCTAATAGAGGATAAAGCGGGAGATAATGAATGAATGAATATATATTCTTCCTTATATTTGTAAATATTGTTTTTTTTGCACGGTTGTGGGCGCTTGCTCATAGATGATGTGACAATAAAAATCCTTGAATCCTTGAAACCAGAAGAAAGGAACCGCGCACTTGACAAAAAGCCGACGACGTTCACACATCTGTGATCACCTTGAAGTGACCATAAATATTGTCAGTGCCGATGCTGGTTGCGTCAGCAGAAGCACCCAGGTGCAGCGCCTCAGGACGCAATCTAATACACACTCCTGACATGAGGAATCTCTGCCTGGCCTCCTCCTCGCCGCGGTGTGGGGGAGGGACGAGGACCGAGACGTCTTTCGCATGTCTGGCCTCAGATGTGGTGCTGGGTCGGTCTCTCGTAACCTCACGCAGCCGAGCTGGTGTTTGTTTGTAGGCTCCGTGATCCGCGAACTGCCCGTTCCGTCCCCTGATGATGCTCAGCCTTTGAGACACGGTTCTGAAAATGAGACGTGGTGGGAACAATGCTTTGAAGTGTGTTTTGGAAACAAGTTAAAGCAAAATGGTTCGTTTTCTCGGAACTGATGTCTTTCAGTGCTGCGTGTTCTGGTGGCAGTGGGAGAACGTGTTGGAACATGACCTCCTCGATCTTCTGCCAAAACATTGGAGACACGCCGGAGCAGTCGAAAGTTTCCTTTTTGCTCCACTTATTCTCCATGTTCTCAGTTCCACTTTCTGTGTAGATGGACTTTGTAGTTCTCCAATTCCAGACTGTAGTCCATCTGTTTGTGTTCTACAGTACATACTGTGTACGTCCCCTTTACTCTGTTCTAATGCTCAGAACCCCAATAGTACCACCACAGAGCAGGGGTTATTTGCTGGGTGCTCCTGAGAACCAACAAGGGACTAACAACAACAAAGAACACAGATGGACTACAGTCTGGAAGTATAGAACTACAAAGTCCATCTATATGATAAGTGGAGGATGAAGGGGGCGTGGCCTAAATTTTATAATATTATAATAAACATATAAATAGGGGGGCGGCATGGTGGCTTAGTGGTTAGCACGTTCGCCTCTCAGCACTAGGGATTCCCGGTTCGAATCCCCATCTGGGTGGAGTTTCCATGTTCTCCCCGTGTTTGCGTGGGTTTCCTCCGGGTTCTCCTCCCACAGTCCAAAAACATGGATCAAGTCAATTGAGTTCTCCAAATTGCCCCATATAGAGTGTGTCTGTGTGAGTGAGTGTGTGCCCAGTGATGGATTGGCATCCTGTCCTGGGTGTATCTGCCCAGCACCCGAAATGTTCTCCCCTGGATGGGCATGGGGAACCCCCCCCCCCACCGCAACCCTAATATAGGATAAAGCAGAAGATAATGGATGGATGGATATAATTAGGGGTTAAATATGAATCCTATGGAACCTAACACCCATGTCTGATCTTAAAAGTGCTTTTTTTTAATCAGATCAGTTAACTATTGTTCTAACGATGTTAAATTAACGAGTCGAGTGTAAGGAGTCTATATATCGTCTTGTTTGTAATAAGGATCAATCAAAGTGTGAGAGTGTAAGATTTATTGCATGTTTTTAAAGCCTTAGATCGACTAAACCCCTTTAACATTTTAAAGATGCCTCGACTTAAGATCATTAAGATCCCAATTAAAAAGATTTTATTCCTTCTTCTGAATTGAATCGCTTATTTGTGTTGATTAAAACTTAACAACCAGTAAATCATTTTATGTTTAGCCTTCGGGACTTGCCGAATACACTGTGAGCTTGTGATTATCGTGTGGGATCTCTGAGAAAGGAAGCAGGACTTCATTAGAAACACTGTACTTATTCTGAGTAGAACCTACTTTCACGTCATGACTTTCAGACTGTGAGGGTCTTGTATCGGATTCAGATCTGGTGACTGAGAGGTCAGAGAGGAACACGGAACTAATAGCCAAGCTTAAGGTGACTTTTGTGTTGCGCCTTTGTGTTATGATGCTGGAGGTAGACGTTTGAACATCCAGCCATCCGTTATCTTACGCTTTATCCTCTATTAGGGTCGCGGGGGGCAAAGGTATTCTTTTTAAAAGGGTTTTGTCTTGCCACTGTCACTTCGGCTTTCTCTTTGGGGGTTTGGAACACTGTAAACATCCATCCATCCATTATCTTCCGCTTTATCCTATATTAGGGTCGCGGGGGGTGTTCCACATGCCCATCCGGGAAGAACGTTTCGGGCGCTGGGCAGATACACCCAGGACAGGGTGCCAGTGTATCGCTGGGCACACACTCACTCACACAAATACACTCTATATGGGGCAATTAGGAGAACTCAATTGACTTGATCCATATTTTTAGACTGTGGGAGGAAACCAGAGAACCCGGAGGAAACCCATGCAGACACGGGGAAAACATGGAAACTCCACCCAGATTGGGATTCGAACCGGGAATCCCTAGTGTTGAGAGGAGAACATGTTAACCATTAAGCCGTTTGAACAGAGCTGGGCAATTCGTCTTCCTTGAGATACCATGTGAAAACCTGGGGCTGTTCTGAAGGGCCAAACCTCAGGGCTGAAACGATCCATCCATCCATTCATCATCTTCCACTTAATACGACACTGGGGTCGCGTGGGGTCCCCCGTTCAGGGGAAACGTTTCGGACTCACAAGTTACACAAGTTTTTTTTCTAATTTCAAAAAATATATATTTATTTATTTATTTTACAAATTGCTATTATGTTTTTATATTAACATATTTATTATACGCTGCTGTATTTAATTTTTAATGTTAAATACAATTTTATTATTATTATTTCTTTTTTTTTCTAAAGTAATATTAATATTAAAAAATTAAAAAAATTCTACCACTTGGGGTAAACTGGGGTCGTGGAACGTTAGTTCGTTTCCATTTGATGTACCACATGTTACGTAAATGACAATTAAGTCTCCTTGAATCCTTGACAGGACACCAATCTATCACTCCATCTGGGCATACCTTTCACTAACACACACACACACACACACACACACTATATAGGGGCAATGGAGAGCAGCCGATTCACCTTAAATTCACACATTCTTTCTGTTTGCATAGAAATGAAAGGAGGAATTGTGAGATGCTCCTAAACATATGCCTTTGATTTCATGATGGTCAGCTTTGGCCATAAAGTGACACACACACACACACACACACACACACACACACACACACACACAGCAACAATACTTAAAGAGGTTGAGACAAGTAACTCCAGCTCACAGACCCGAAGTGCGCCAAGAAAACAGCAGACTGTTCGTGACCTCATACTCATCAGTTATTTTTAATAAGCTGCTCAACGAGTGTTAAAAGTGAAAAAACTTTCTGATAGCCTTTGATTTCTCCATCTGAGAATATAGTTGGTATTAAAAAAACATGTTTTTAAGATCAGGGAAGTGAAAAGTCTGTATGAGTTTCTAACCACCCAGTCATTTCATTTATTATGATATATCCCAGCGAGCTTATGATGAATAAATAACAGCGAAAAAGAACTACAAAATGAATTCTTAGTGACGACGTGAGTCTCTGCCTTGTCTCCAAGCTGCGTGATTGTGAATAGAATTAGGGGTTCTGACATTTTAAGCACAAAGGATCCTCTGAGTATAAGCCAGAGGGAGCGGGATGCATGGCGATGTGCAGCCTGGTCCCTGCAGAATAAATATTTGGGTAGCTCCAACACTTTAAGAAAGGGGTTTTAACTGAGGCACTTATCCGTCTGCACATGATGATAAATTGTGGCGAATACTCCGCTGACCTAAATGAAGTAATTAATAAACCAAAACCTCAAGCTTGCTTTTGTTCTATTGACAGAAAAAAGAAGCTCAAGGTTGGAACACAAGCTGAAACTTGTCTGGGAGGTGCTCACGTTCTCAGCTGCAGTATGTTCTACTTTATTTTATTATATTTAATATTTAATACTTAATAAAGTTCGACATGCCTATGTTTTCTTTATATCAGGAACTATTAGTCTGTCCAGTATAATAATCAGAGTTATTTAAAGATGTTTCACTGCTTTTTCATTTTAATTTATTTTAGAAATAAGTTTAGAAGGTGGTTTAGTGGTTGGCATGTTCTCCTCTCAGCACTCCCGGTTTGAATCCCAATCCTGGTGGAGTTTCCATGTTCTCCCCGTGTCCGCGTGGGTTTCCTCCGGGTTCTCCGGTTTCCTCCCACAGTCCAAAAACATGGATCAAGTCAATTGAGTTCTCCAAATTGCCCCATATAGAGTGTGTCTGTGTGAGTGAGTGTGTGCCCAGCGATGTATTGGTGCCCTGTCCTGGGTCTATCTGCCCAGCACCCGAGACGTTCTCCCCTGGATGGGCATGGAGAACCCCCCCACGACCCTAATATAGGACAAAGCAGAAGATAATGGATGTATGGATAAGTTTAGAAGTTAAGAAGCAGCTCACGACGTCTCAGCTGTTACAGGCACTAATGTAACCCAGTGACCCTGCAGTGGCCCCCTGTGCTGCTTGCAAGGAGAGTTTGGTATGTTCTGCTGGGGTCTGTGTGGGTTTTCGGTGGGTTCTTTGGTTTGTCGCCTCCCAAAAACATGTTGGATTTGTGCCTATTTGTAAATAGCTGATATTTAATGAGACGTTTAATGGGAACCAACGAGGGTGTGATGCCATATGATGGACTAAAGCCCTGTCCCAGAAGTCTTTTAAGAAAACGGCGTACTAATTAAAATGAATGCCATGCTGATGGTTTTCCTGGCTAAATGAGAGCTGCCGAGCAGCTGGCCAATCAGACATCAGTATTTCACTTGGACGTGGTATAAAGATCAAATACAATATATAATTATTGGAAATTACACTTTATTATAGTTTATTGTATGATATGACTTAAAATTATATGTTTATAGTATATGTATATGTAGTATATGTATATTATATGACTTTATATTATAAGTTTATAGTATATGTATATGTAGTATATGTATATCATATGACTTTATATTATATGTTTATGACTTTATTATATGATATTGTGATGTTGACGTTCTGTCCAGTTAAGATACGTTTTGCAGTCTTTTAACCAAACTTTTTCTGTCTCCTGATGAAAGACGAAACAAAATCAGATGATTATGAATTATTTTTTAAAAAATGATTAATCGAGACCCACCAGTTGAGAATCGCTGGACACGTCCATCCAGGGGAGAACGTCTCGGGCGCTGGACAGATACACCGGGGACAGGGCGGCAATCTATCGCTGGGCACACACTCACTCACACATACACACTCTATATGGGGCAATTTGGAGAACTCAATTGACTTGATCCATGTTTTTGGACTGTGGGAGGAAACCAGAGAACCTGGAGGAAACCCACACGGACACGGGGAGAACATGGAAACTCCACCCAGATGGGGATTCGAACCGGGAATCCCTAGTGCTGAGAGGAGAACATGCCAACCACTAAGCCACCATTCCATCAATTCTATTTCAATGCATTACATCATGACTCATAGGTTTACACGTCGTGTACGTTACGTTTTAGCATTAAGAATTGAATTGCAGTGTCTGTCGTGTACGTTTGGGTAAAATTCAACTCTTTAAAATTTAGCATCCATCCATCCATCCATTATCTTCCGCTTTATCCTCTATTAGGGTCGCGGTGGGGTTCCCCATGCCCATCCAGGGGAGAACATCTCGGGCACTGGGCAGATACACCCAGGACAGGGCGCCAATCTATCGCTGGGCACACACTCACTCACACAGACACACTCTATATGGGGCAATTTGGAGAAGTCAATTGACTTGATCCATGTTTTTGGACTGTGGGAGGAAACCGGAGAACCCGGAGGAAACCCACGCCGTGTACGTTTGGTTAAAATGCGACTCTTAAAAATTTAGCATTAAGAATTGAATTGCAGTGCGATTACTTCTGACTGTATAATAGAAACAGCACTAATTTCCCCTCATACATGTTTTGCTGGCAATATTTGACACGAATCAGCGATGTTTACCTTCCAAAACAGCTTTTAGTACCCCGTATTACTGATGCATCATTTACCCCACACTCTCTAATGAAATGCAAATTAAAGGAGGCCCCATCCGTCCAACTCATCCACCAAATGGCACAATGTCAGCTGCCTGATTGAACCGTAATTGCAGATATTTGGCTTAAGACGTGCGTCTGGCTCGGAGGCGGATAATTAAAATTAAGAAAGGAGGATGGTGCCGGTGCCAGAGCATCCGAGGACACATGTTCCTAACACTAACCCTCCATCTACAAGCTGTAGGAATCATTATCTAATGTGGGTTTGCGATAGATCAGCTGGCCAGATTGTCCAAGTGTGAGACAGTGGTAGAGATGATGTAAAGATTCAGGAAAAAGAAACTGCAGAATAGCACTCGCAGCACTCGCAGCACTCGCAGGGAAAAGCGTAATACGTTGCATTACGAGCGAAAGGGCAGGTGATGATAAGCAGGAGGTTGGCAGTAGCAGAGACACGTCACCTCAGAGATGGGGCAGGTTTTTTGTCCAAAGCTGATGAAGCTGAACAGAACCCCTGCAGATGCTTTCAGCACGTCATTAATCAGCCTGTAACCAGCTGTGGCCTCTCTTACCATACAGTGCAACTGAAAAATGTTCCTTACTGCTGATCGTAGAACAGTTTTGTGTTTTGAACTCCATCATGGGCGGCACGGTGGCTTAGTGCTTAGCATGTTCTCCTCTCAGCGCTAGGGATTCCCGGTTCGAATCCCCATCTGGGTGGAGTTTCCATGTTCTCCCTGTGTCCACGTGGGTTTCCACCAGGTTCTCCGGTTTCCTCCCACAGTTCAAAAACATGGATCAAGGTCAATCCATTCATCCATTATCTTCCGCTTTATCCTCTACTAGGGTTGCGGCGGGGGGGGGGGGGGGAGAAAACGTCTCGGGCGCTGGGCAGACACACCCAGGACAGGGCGCCAATCTATCAGTGGACACACTCACAGACACAGACACACTCTATATGGGGCAATTTTGAGAATTCAATTGACTTGATCCATGGTTTTGGACTGTGGGAGGAAACTGGAGAACCCGGAGGAAACCCACGCAGACACCTGGAGAACATGGAAACTCCACCCAGATGGGGATTCAAACCGGGAATCCCTAGTGCTGAGAGGAGAACGTGCTAACCACTAAGCCACCGTGCCGCCCCGATCAAGGTGAATTGAATTCTCCAAATTGCCCCATATAGAGTGTGTCTGAGTGAGTGATTCCCGGTTTGAATCCCAATCCTGGTGGAGTTTCATGTTCTCCCCGTGTCCCCGTGGGCTTCCTCCGGGTTCTCCGGTTTCCTCCCACAGTCCAAAAAACATGGATCAAGATCAATTAAATTCTCCAAATTGCCCCATATAGAGTGTGTCTGTGTGAGTGAGCGGATTCGTCTCGTCAGCCTTCGTTACGGGTGAGTTATTCCATCCAAAATGAGGATGGCTGTGTTGTTCAGATGAGCTTTTATTTGGGTTCTGCGGTTTTATCCAAACAGAACCCACAGCAGGGCTTTAACTACAATGCAGCTCGCAGTGCACGGAGAGTTGAGCCGGACGCATGCCGGCGGGGAGCTCACATGGAGTTCATAACTCCTGTGTTTTCACTCCAGTCCGACAGAAGCGAGAGATCACGTGATCGAGTAACAACGGCCATCTCCAAAAGTCTTCCCATCTGGTGTTGACGGGGAACATCAGGCTTTCATTGCCGTGTCGGTGGAGCTGCGTGTTCTCCAGCCGCCGCTTTCCGTTCCCTCATTGGTTTGTTTGGATTCAGGTGTTCCTCCTGAAAGCTTGAGGTCTGCTGAAGTTTCACGAAGTGTTGGAAACAACAGAAGACGCTCGGCCCTGGCGGCGCGAGCCCGAGGTACGGCAGAGCGCCAGAGGAACATTTAGCGGTGCGAGGCTCGAAAGTACAGAACTATAAATCAACCTGTCATTTATTTCTGAGAGCCCCGCCAACTTTCCAACTTCTGTCTCTCTGCTAGTCAGGCTCATCTGTTTTACTTAATGTGATTGCATTTTTTATGTCAAACTTTACGCTCACTGGCCAATAAATTAGGTGAACCCCCTCGTTTCTGCTCTCACTCTTCATATTGTTAGTTCCGCTCATTACAGATGCACGCTGTAGTTTAATTACAGATGGTGGAGGATTCTCAGCAGCACACCGAGGCTGATGTGGGGGGGGTGGCGGTGTGTTAGTGGATTTTCACAGAGCAGTTCGGTGCTTGATGTTCTGTCTGTTTCTGCTTGATGTGGGTTCAAACCGGGGAATCCCCATACGACCACTAAGCCACCGTGCCGCTTATTATATATATATATTTGTATTTTATATATATATAATTAATAATATTATATATATATATTATATTAATATATATAGGGGGGGGGTTCCCCGGGCCCCTCCAGGGGAAATCTTGGGCGCTGGGCAGATACCCCAGGACAGGACGCCAATCCATCTCTGGGC
>JAFMOC010001207.1:0-32399 GCA_019802505.1 Corydoras sp. C115
ACGCAGTAAGCGCAATCCCTTTGTGTTGTATTCTTACCTGTTAGATGTGTGCCTTCTGTTTGAGTCTTTTTCAGGCGTTGAGGTTTGAATCAGGTCTTGGGAGTCCTCACCAGCAGGCACTGCTTTCCTCAGCGGCCGTTTCCCCTATCCCCGCTCCCTGTTATATCTCCGAATAGGTTTGCTTGTTCTGCCTAAAATAAATAAAATTGAAGCCTCCTTGCTCCGCGACAAATTGACTAATTTATATACTAAATAATGCAATGAATGTTTCTCTAAGCCAACTTATTTAAAAGAGAACAACATAGAACATGAAAAATAGAACACCAACAACTGCTAAATAGAAGGAATGAAAACAATAAACAGTTGTCTATGGTTCAGTATGGGTCTGGATTATAACTAATTTTAAAGATTTATACCCCCGCAAATGCTGGGCTTTCAACTGAGCAGATCTCGCCTTCCACATATAAAATGTTAATCATTAGAGGAAGGTGAGTCACAATTTCATCAGTATCTCCACACTTTGTGTGGAATGATGAGCTCCATGCTTGTAGTTAGAAGAATAGTGCAGTCCTTTCCAGCTGATGCACCAATCACCTCTATGCTATGATGGATTTTCTTCTCAGGTTTCTGCAAATAAAATTCTTTTTTATAAGTTTTCACCATTAGATAGTTATTTATTTTACAAAACAATGTTATTTTTATCCTAAGAGTATAAAAATGTGTTTGTTGCGATTATTTAGTTGTATTCTCACAGTATGGTGGTGTGCACAGTCGAATTTGTTTCCTCGCTTTCTTGAGATGTGTTATATCGGTTAGCTGTGAGAGAGCAAGTTCTGTCAGTGCTGCCTCTCGCCACAACGTCACCTTGTGCTGCCTTCAATCCACATCCAATATGAAGTCCAGGGCAGGAACTGGCCCATCCCTTGTCTCAATCATCCGGATTGAATTCAGCTAAGAAAAAAAAATTTGTAATAGTGTTAAATATAAACTGTATAAATACAATATACACATGCATTAACATTTTTTAACAATACTCACACTGATTGTTACTCCAGTGACACTGAAGTAATCCCCACTGGAATCAAGTGGGCTAGAGGCTGGGTGGATGATGTGGTGGCATTTTTCTTTGATAGCCGCAGGAATATACATATTGGATGTTTTGAATATCACGGTGTTAGCATTAAACAAATAAACTTTTGTGGCCATATTTGTCAGTGACGTTAGAATGTTTTTTATAATGTATGAGCAACTCTCTTCAATCCTTCCTCAGTCTTTGTTTTTTAGATGGGCAACAATAATTTTTGTTTTTTGCAACCACCACACCATCCACCATTTCAAAGTTTTCTGCCCTGGTCATCAATCTGACTGCAAGACACTTTAATTTGAGTGGGGCAGGTTTGTTGTAGGACATACTGCAGACAAAAAACTTCAATACATTCATTATCTTCCGCTTTATCCTATATTAGAGTCGCGGTGGGGTTCCCCATGCCCATCCAGGGGAGAACGTTTCGGGCACTTGGCAGACACACCCAGGGCAGGGTTCCAATCTATCGCTGGGCACACTCACACAGACATGCGCACATACACACTCTACATGGGGGAATTTGGAGAACTCATTTGACTTGATTCATGTTTTTGGACTGTGGGAGGAAACCGGAGAACATGGAAACTCCACCCAGCTGGGGATTCGAACCGAGAATTCCTAGCGCTGAGAGGCGAACGTGTTAACCACTAAGTCACCGTGTCGCCCACACTTCAATACAAATAAGAGATAATAATTAATAAAGCAGATAAAACATTCGGTTTCTTTCTGTAAAACACATAGCCTGTTCATATATACATACAAAACAATATCAGTGTATGATGTCAACATCATCCATTTTATACTCAATTTAATTAGTCTAGTTCAAAAGTAAATGAGGTAGATTAATTCTAACAAATCGACGTGATTGACAGAAAATGTAATCAAAGCTCGTTTGCGTTTTTTTTTTCAATTTGGAGTGTGTAACATCTTATAAAGAACGATGTGGTTTCATTTCAGGAAATTGTTGAGAATGAGTGTAATGTTTTCATTAATTTGCCTGTAATGCTGAAATATAAGAACTGAAGCACATAAAAGCAATAAGGCAAGCTGTCACGCATACACACACCCACTGTTGCACCTGCCCCGGACGAAACAGTTTTAACAAGGTTTTGCTTTGAAATACCATAACTTTGCCACAGTTTGCGCCTTCGGAAAAATTCTGGCGGTTTATGAAAGCTCTTTACAGCCAACATACAATTATTATGATAACTTTACTCCTGATTTTGGTAATAAAATCTGATTTCTTCACACACAGAGTTTGAAAGCACAAACAGCTGATGGTGACTCCATCATTGGGTCCCGCTGCTGGAGGAGAGGCTGCAAAGAAAGCTGCTCACATTTGATCCGGGGCTATAGCCCTGAAAGCCCAGGTCTAACGACGCCGCTGACGGTGCTTATTGACCACCTAGAGCTCGTGAGGTGGCGTTACCTCAGCAAGCAGCGACCCTGTCCATTTTCTGGTTTTGTCAACTCATGACTGATGTTTCTTTAAAACCGTTTAAATGTTTTTAATGGATATTAAAATGTGATCTGAAATTTTGCTATCATATTAAGTGGCTTGCTGAGGTGAAATATTTAGCTGTCATGTCGCAAGCTACAGAGTGGCCTGTGAAAAAGTAGCCCGCCTCATATATCCCAGGTACCTGAGGCGGGCTACTTTTTCACAGCCCACCCTGTAGCTCGCGACATGACAGCTAAACATTTTACCTCAGCGATCCGCTTAATACGATAGCAAACTTTCATATCACGAGCGGAAGGACGGCACAACACCACATGCTCTAAAGAGTTACAGTTTATTGACAGAAAACTACCTCCATCAAAAATACAGAAGGTCAAAAACAACTAACCAAACAGACAGCAACAGAGTAGGCAGGTGTGACACAAGTTCATAAAACCAGAAAATGGACAGGGTCGAGGCTCGATGAGGTAAATGCCACCTCACGAGCTCTAGGTGGTAAAGTTTTTCAGATCAATAACTACTTTTATGAAATAAGTTAATACACACTGGTTATAAATCATAGAATTTAACCAGGTTTTGAGATAAATACATGCTTTAAAATACATCAAAATATATTGTTATATATCGTTAAATAATATAATAATTATGTAACTAAAAATGAAAATAGATTATTTTGATAAGGAATACTAGTAAAAATAAATTGGCTACCCAGTACTAACCTGTCGAATGTAGATAAACTATGATTGATGACAGAGACTGCAATTTCACTGATTCATCCAGGTCTGAGGTAAAATTGATGGTCTGCTCCCTTTTAACCTGATCAGAGGGGCTGGGCCCGTGTCACGTGACACGTTTCTTAATTTAAGAAATAATGGGCTTACCGTGCTGTCTTCAAAATTCCCTGAGAAGTGGCAGATTCAGAAGTTTAGTTATTTGCGTTTTGCTTCCAATTTATTTTTTATTGTAGATTCTAAGTGTTGAATGAATTGTTAAACGTTTTGTACAGTGACTGTTTCTTGTGGTCATAACCATCTTCTACTGCGATTTCAGCTCTATTGGTCATCTTGCGTTAATAGACAGGTAGACAGGGGAGTTTGATTATTGTAGTTTGTTTCCTATTCAGTCATGATTTATTAAAAGTAATAAAAAAAACCCTAATTTGTAAGTCACTTTGGATGAAAGCGTCTGCTAAATGACAATGTAAATGCAAAAATAAATAAATTACATGTAAATCACGTCTTACATAAATAATCAGGTAGACAGGGGAGTTTGACTAAATGTACTGATTGTAGATTTTTCTCTATTCATTCACTATTACTATTACTAAAAGTAATTTCCAAAAAAAATTAAATTACAGCTCTATTGGTTGTTTTACATTTTCAGCTCTTTTGGTGGTTTTGTATAAATAAACAGTAAGACAGGGGAGTTTGATTAAATATAATTATTTAGCATGTTCTCTATTCTGTCATGATTGATCAAAACTAATTCACAAAAAATTTATTTTGTTTGTGAGAAAAAGTAGCATTAAAACGTAAATATCTGCCAAAAGTGGAGTGTCAAGATATTAGATACTTTTTTCAAGTAAATTGTAAAATACTAATACTGAGATGTTTATGATTTCGTGTAATAAACAAACTGTCAGGTTGGGAGGGCTAGGCCACTCCCCCCTGTCTCCCGTGTTTCGGGTTTGGCCGGTTAGGGCTCCCGTAGGTAGGGCCCATCCCCTGGAGCTGGGATTGGGTCCTACCTGATCACGTGTGGCCTGCTGACTGCATTTGAGGCGCGCATGCGCCCTGAGTCGGGAGGCCAGCATTGTGGGTGTATGTGTACGTGTATGTATACACTTAAGTGCTACGTCGGGTGTTTGGTTACGGTTTGGTTTACTTATTTCATATTTGTTTTGCTCCCGGCACGTCTCGCCGTGCCTTCGGCGGCGTTCCCGCTGTGTAGTTAGTTTATAGGTGTTTTACTTCCGGCACGTCTCGCCGTGCCTTCAGTGGCGTTCCCGCTGTTTTGTTATTTTGTATGTGGTTTGCTCCCGTGTGGTTTGTATGTGGTTTGCTTCAGTGGCGTTCCTGCTGGTTGCTGCAAATAAAATTCCGTTTTGTTTACTTACCTGGTCGCCTGGCT
The DNA here is from genome assembly GCA_019802505.1 of Corydoras sp. C115. Taxonomy (NCBI): domain Eukaryota; kingdom Metazoa; phylum Chordata; class Actinopteri; order Siluriformes; family Callichthyidae; genus Corydoras; species Corydoras sp. C115. The sequence continues at coordinate 4,674 of JAFMOC010001207.1, forward strand.
CGCTTCTTTGGACCACACCGCACTGCGCTGCGCCGCCATCAAACGGACAGCGCTGCCCGATCGTAACACAAAATCACTGTCAATTAAATTAATTCAGTCTGTTGAAATATCTACTTCATTACAGAACACAATAAAAAGGATTATGATAACTGTGGTATTTTGTAGAAAACTTGTTTGGGCTATCTGATTCTCGAAGTTATCTGATTCTCAAAGCACTTTACTTCAGTGTTTTCATCCTGCATCAGGATTATCTATTTCAACACCTATCATCTGAACCACAGGAACACTGTTACATTTCTGTGTGATTATTTTGGCAATTCGACCAAATGATCCATTGGTCAGCCCGGATTCCACTGAAATATTTCTTATAAGCATCACATGTGCACCAACTGCCACCTGTAGTGTGTCCATTAGACTACCTTTCTCTCCTTTAAATGGGGCACCCTGTCTCTGCATCTGACCTGATTTGAGGGGCTTTCTTATAATCCTCTGCATCTATATTAGGTATGTCTGAAAAGCGTGAGTTTAAGGCTGCTGATTTAAAAGCATCCACTTTATTGGTAGGGAATATGTGTAATGCTTCTTTAGGACAGTCTTCAGGTGATTTGATGACCTTCTCTAGCATAAGTTTGTCATCTTCAGAAAGAGTTTCAAGCTTCTGTTTCACTCTCAGTCTGTTCAGAAACTCAGCAAAATCGAGGTCATCTTTTTGACGCATAATTTGAGTCAGTGTAATCATCTTAAAATAATCTCTCCAGAAGTCCAGCACATGATCCTCATACACACATAATGGTTTGACTTTTCCTAGTGGAGGTAATTGATGGAAATCACCAACAGCCATTACTGAGATGTTACCAAAGGGTTTGTCATTTCCTTTGACCTGCTGCAATCTCCAGTTCACATAAGCAAATAATGGTTTAGACACCATTTATATGTCATAAATGATCATGATCTGTCCCTGGTATGGAGGCTTTAGGCTTCATGGGATTTCGGGAGTGTATGGAGTGTTTTTCCATTAATATTGTGACTGGCACAGCCTGTAAATGCAGTGAGAAGCACTATGGTTTGGAAGTATCAGGTTCATCTCTGACAGATGACAGTTTCTGTAAGATTTTAGTGGCCTCTGCATGCAAAAATTTAATGAGGTGACTCTTTCCTGTCCCTGCTGTTCCAGCTACATAATAAAGAAATTGCTCTGGATTTTCTTTCTGAATCTTTTTGTGACACCAGTCCCATATCTTGTAGAACACAGCAGCTTATGTTTCATTCAGGCTCTGATATATATTTCTCATCCCTGTTGAAATTATCTGTGGAGCTTCTATTACTGTTGTTTCAACATCTGAAGGAACTGACACAACAGCACCTTTAAGAGCTCTCTGCTGACCCTTGGGAAGACTGATGAGTGCAAGTTGGAGTTTGTTTGCAGACGCGTTGGAAGGCATCCTCCCTTTACTCAAATTCTTGTGGCATCTATGGCAGATCCACTCATGTTTTCTTTCATCAGGTGCACAGTTATCAGGACAGTTAGAGGAACATATGTGAACATACTTTCCAGTAAAGCAGATTGAAGCTACTGCTTGGTTTTTTGATAGTTTATGTGATCACAAGGATGAACCTGATCAGAACATGATGCTCTGTGACAGACAGTACAGTTACCTAGTGCTTTTAGCATTTCTTGATTTAAGGATTAGTTGTCCTGTGTTTTTTGTGTTTTTACTGGTGTGTTTCTAAACACAGTATATCTTATGTAGGACATTCAGCCTAGATGCTCTGTTTTTTAACCGCATCAAACACTGTGCTCTGTGATTTATCTTGATAAGCAGATCAGTCTTATTTAAAATTTCAGTTTTTTTTTGCTCTGAAAAATTAAGATCATTTCTATAACGAAATGAAAAATATTCCTTCTGTCTTTGCCTGAAAGCTTCATTTTTTGTAGCTTTGGTGATGTACCATTTTTGTTTTTCTCTGTAATATGGGTTATTTTTTATAGCTGTTTGTAACATACAGTTTTTGTTTTTCTTTGTAATGTGGGTTATTTGTATAGCTGTCTGTAACATACAGTTTTTGTTTTGTTCTAAATGACCTGTTAACTGCATAATTAACTCTTATTGACCTTATCATTTATCATGTCATAATTTACATTTTTAGTGTAACATACTCTAGGGGTGAGCTGCAATATTCGCTGATTCGATTCGGATCTGAGGATATGAGGTTCATAGTCGACTGTACCATTTTGATCACATGGGGGTGTCCATGGCTGCTGCTAAGCATTAGTTTTTACATGAAATGTCTTTGTTTTCGTTATATATATATATAGCCTTTTGTCAAATAAAATCATCCTTATATATATATATATATAGCCTTTTGTCAAATAAAATCATCCTGTCACAAATGTCCGTCTTTCCCCGGAGATGAGCGGCTCCGCGGGGAAATCGCGAACGCCGCTTGCGCCTGAGCATCTCCCGGGATCCGGCTACACGTAAGCCACAGCGTCAGCCTGTCTAAACAGAGTGCGACCTGCGCGGAACGAATGCGCAATAACACACCGTGGCAGAAATGCTGATGGATAAAAACTGGAACACCGGGATAAAAACCAAAACTAGAATTTATTTAAAAAGTGGTGCCGAAGCACCAACAGAAAGGAGGTAAACGAACAAAGCAACATCGGGTGAGGTAACCACAAATTAAAGACGTGCACTAACCCAACCAATCACCCAAGTGAGATAATCAGAAAGCAAACGAGGGACAGGTGCTGCAGGTGATTGTTACACATCCTAATTTCTGTTAATATTTTTTTAAATGATGTGTGCGCTTTAACCCATTTACGGTGCTCTAGAAAAACATGTAAAATATAAAAAAAAATCTTTAAAAAAAAAACACGCTTATAGCGCCATCTTGTGGTGAAATTTTAACTGATTCAACTATCAGTCGACTATAGGGAAAATCTGACGAATCAGATTCGACTATGAAAAACCTTAGTTAAATACAGCCCTAACATACTCTACTGCTTTTTTTCCTCTTTTCTCTGAATTTGCATATTTTCATTTTGAGTTTAATCTTATTTTTTCCCACATATTTCTAGTGATCTATTCACAATAATGCACACTACGATAGTGTGTGCATTTACAATACAGTTTAAATTATATATTTTTTTATCGGTTTTAATGAAAGAAGAAATAGTTGTTCCTTTTTATTCAATTTATTCATAGTGTCTGCATGATCATCACTGTCTTCCTGGTGACAGATTTAACCTAAAGTAGTAGATTTTGTCTAATTATATGTGAAATATATCCCTTTAAATACCTTAATTATCATAAGAGATGTACCAATCAGGTTTTTTTTGAGTTTGAATGTGATGACTAATCATCTTTCAGCTCTTTGATTGGTCAATCGCAAATACCAATTGTGGATGGGCTAGATGCCACCACATTAACCTAACAAGGCAAACATGGTAATCTTTGTCCACCTGTTAACAAACACTGAACATTGAAGCTGACTAAATAAATGACTAAATTACTTACCCAAAAATAGTTTTAAGGAAATATAAATTTCTAGATTGATCTCCAAAACTTTAAGAAAATGTTTTTTTTTATAATTGTATTTTATTATTTGATTATATTAATTATAATTTTAATTAATTTACATAATTTTTAATAATTCATTAAATGTTGTATTGTTATATTTCATGGTGAAGAGCTTCTATAATGTGCTGTGCATTGTCTCTCAACATGAAATACTTCATACAGGTCTGTGTCTTTAATGTCTATCATTCATTCAAAAGCATTTACACGGATCAGTTGTTTATTTGTACTTAGAATTACTACAATCGCAAAGATTCTTAAACCTGTACAATTAGAAAAAACAAGAAATTAGATGAGTTAATGAGTAACTCCTTTTTTTTCAATAATTTTTATTGAGGAAAAAGAAAACAGACTTTACATACACAGACATTTCACACACTTTCCTTTTTTCCCTTTTTTTTCTCCTCCCCCTTCCCCTCCCACCTAAACCCACCCACCTAGATTAAAGGGAAAAATAAAAATAAATAATAATAATGATAAAATGAAATAAAATATGAATATAATAATGAATAATAAATAAATGTAAAAAATTATAGTTAAAAAATAATAATAATAAAATAAAATAAAAAAGGGGGAGGAGGGAAAGAGGGGAAAAGGGGGGAAATCAGCTGGTTAGGACTGTCTCTAGAGACACAAAGTACACCATGAGGGGATACCACTTCTTGTAAAACTTTTCTGTATTGCCCCTCAGAGTAAACCTAGTCTTCTCTAGTTTGAGAAAACGCATCATTTCCCGTAGCCAAACTGAAATAGAAGGGGGACCCGGAGACTTCCAGAGGATCAGTATGCAGTGCCTGGCCACAAGGGAGGTGAATGACAAAATATCCAAATCAGAGCTTCGTTCAAGGGGAGACCGAATATCGCAATTGACGGAGACATCTCTATAGTCGTACCCAGGACCTCTGACATAGCATCGAAATACCCACTCCAAAACCTCTGAAGCGCATTACAGAAAAAATACATGTGCCCTAAACCGCAAGGCAAGGCTCCATACCTGACACAAACATCTGTGACAGAGTCAGGGTAAAATTTGGAGAGTTGTGATTTGAAACGATGGACTCTGTGTAGATCTTTGAACTGTATTAGTTGTAACCTAGCACATGGGATGGAGCGTTTGACTACATTAATTGCTTTATCCCACCACTGATGAATAAAGTTAGTAGCTAGTTCTCACTCCCACGCTAATCTATCACTGCTGATGATTTGCACATCCATCTCCAGAAACCTGGAGTAAACCCTGGATACAAGGGACTTTCTAAAGGGATTCAAGGTCAAAAAGTTGTCCCAAGGGGGAGCACTGGGAAGCTGAATGTAATCAGTAAAAAGGGAAGAAAGACAGTGTCTGATTTGAAAATAACGGAATAAATGTGAAGTGGGGAGATTAATCTCAGATGATAACTGTGTAAATGAACAAAAAACTTTCTTTAAAGGTTTCGAAAACATTTGATACCCTTGTTGTGCCATATTCGAAAACCAGAATCAATCCGTGTTGGTGGGAACAAATGGTTGTCCATGATGGGCAATGACAAGGAGGGTGCTGTATAACTAAAACATCTCCTAAATTGTACCCAGACGTAGAGTTGAATGACGTAGGGGTTTTTCATGTATTTGGAAAGTTTGGTCTCTAGTTAGGGGAGTGAAGCCAGCACAACAACTTTTGGATGTGTGCTGCAAAATAGTAATATTTAAAATTAGGCAGCGCAAGACCTCCCTCAAATTTGAATCTCTGCAATAGTGATTGACAAAAACGTGTAAATGAGCTGATCCAGAGATTTAAAGAAAATTTTAGGTAGGTACAATGGGAGGGGTGAAACAGAAAAAGGAATTTTGGCATGACATTCATTTTGATAACATTTATTCTACCAATTAATGACGGGAAGAGATTTCCATCTCTGTAAATCTGTTTCTAATTTATCCATCAGCACGGAGTAATTCGCATTAAACAATAGAGGCAAAGTGCGGGAAACATGAACACCTAAATATTTGAAGCCGTCTGGTGTCAAATTAAATGGAATATCTGTTTGGTGCAAAGCCAGTACATTAACAGGATAACATTTACTTTTTTGGAGATTCACCTTATAACCTGAAAATGTGCCAAAAAGGAGTGTGATAATAGGAAGAAGAGATCTAGCTGGGTTAGACACATACAAAAATAGGGCATCCACATACAATGACAGTTTTAAATCCACATCAGCCCGAGAAAGACCTCGACATGACGCAAGCGATTTTAGTGCAATGGATAATGGTTCAATAGCAGCGGGGAGAGGGGGCATCCCTGTCTATTGCCGCGTGAAAATGTAAAGTATTCCGAATTACAATTATTAGTATGCACACTAGCTTGAGAACATGTATAAAGTAGTTTAATCCAGGATATGAATTTTGCCCCAAATCCAAATCGATGCAGAACTGTAAACAGGTAATCCCATTCAACCCGATCGAATGCTTTTTCAGCATATAATGACACAATGACTTCAGGAACGATCAGGGAATGATCAGAATAAACCACGTTTAGAAGTGTGCGATTAAAGAAAAGATGACGACCTTTAACAAAACCATTTTGATCATGCGAAACTATGACCGGGAGTACTTTCTCCAAACGAGAGGCCAAAACCTTAGCTAAAATTTTGACATCGACATTTAGGAGAGACAGGGGCCTGTATGAGGAGCAAGATGTAGGATCTTTATCCTTTTTCAATAATAGAGATAAAGATGCCTCCCGTAAAGTTGGTGGAAGAGAGCCTGAGCTCAGGGACTCCTCAAAAACGGCCAATAATAGCGTTGCGAATTTGTCTTTAAATTTTATTAAAAAACTCGGCTGGAAAACCATCTGGGCCTGGTGCCTTACTGGTTTGCATATTACCAATAGAGTGAATGATCTCTCCCAAAATCAAAGGAGAATCAACATCACCAGCCACAACAGAGTCCAGATTCGGAAGTTCCAAATTGTCGAAAAAAGATGAAATCTTCGGGCTATCGGGCAAGGACTCCGACTGATATAGTGCTGCATAAAAAGCTATGAAAGCAGAATTTACGGCCTGAGGGTTAGTACAGAGCTCACCCGTGGAATCAACAATTCGACATACAGACCTCGAAGCCATCATTCCCCTTAGCTGGTGCGCCAGCAGTCTGGAGGGTCGGTCGCTGTGCTCGAAGAATGTACTCCATGTACGCAAGAGAAGCCTCTCAACTTCAACCGTGGTGTTTAGGTTATACTCTGTTTGTAACTCCAATCGACGTTTCAATAGTTGGCATGACGGGCTCAACGAATTTAGTTCATCTACTTTAGCAATGTCAGCTAACAAAGCCTGTAACTTAAGCTTACATGCTTTATTTGAGTGCGATGTGTAGGATATAATTTGGCCTCGCAGAAAAGCATTAAGTGATTCCCATAGAAGGGAGTACGAAACTGATTCACTTTTATTTAAAGCTATATAATCATCTATTGAAGATGAAATAAAGTCATTAAAAGCATTATCAGATAGTAGGAGTGTGTTAAACCTCCACGAAGCAGTAAACCTATAGTTATTTGGGAAGGTAATACTAAGTGCCACCGGAGCATGATCTGAAATAACTATTGGGTGGTAACTGGTGTGTGTGACCATAGAAATAATAGAACTGTCAATAAAAAAAATAGTCAATTCGTGAATACACTCGATGTGGATGGGAATGGAATGAAAAACCTTAGCCTGTGGGTTATAGAATCTCCAAGGATCGAGGAGACCATTAGTGGACATGAAGTCAGCAAACGTTTCAAGTTCAAGTTATTTATTTATATAGCACTACAACAGTACATTGTCACAAAGCAGCTTTACAGAATGAAAAGCCTTTAAACCCCCAAAGAGCAAGCCAAAGCGACAGTGGCAAGAAAAAAATCCCTTTTATGTTGTTATTCAAGGAAGAAACCTTGGGAGGACCAAGACTCAGTGGGGGACTCATCCTCCTTGAGCGGCCAGGCAGCAACAACAATGTAGGACAGCTATGTACAGATATTAAACAAATGGAAAAACTAACAACTGGAAAACTATGTGAGTCCATTAAGGTGTCCTGCAGGACCACCAGTCCAATTGATATTCAGGTTCCATCCAGTAGGCCGGTCACACCTCAAAAGAAACAGACAAGGAAGGCAGTTAGAACTAATAATAAAGCACGGCATTTAGTTAATAAATAATTTATTGACACAGTGCAGTATGTGACTCCGGCATCACTGACTAGAGCAGCATAACTAAAAGAGGCAGATACTGCAGACTCCACATAGTTGAGATGGTGCCCCGGAACAGCATCATTTCAGCGCCACACCCCCCCCCCCATTAATGATGAGGTGGGTGAAGAGTTGAAACGCCAGCATGCACTGATCACAGATTATCCCCCAACACAGCCAAGCCTGAGATCTACATCTTTATCTACAGGGGATTAATTAAACGCAAGATTAAATAAATGTGTTTTTAATTGATTTTTAAAGATTAATAGTGATTCATAATCACGGACAGTAACTGGAAGGCTATTCCAAAGTTGAGGAGCCTTGTGGGAGAACGCTCTTCCACCAGCAGTAATTTTATTTATTCTAGGAGCTAAGAGTAGACCAGCACCTTGAGATTGGAGCTCACGTGTTGGCTTGTACGATTGAATCAGCTCACTCAGATACTGTGGAGCCTGATTATGTAGAATTTTATATGTTATCCATAAAATTTTGTACTCAATACGAAACTTAACTGGTAGCCAGTGCAAGTTTGATAACACAGGACTGATATGATAAAACTTTTTGGTTTTAGTTAAAACTCTAGCTGCAGCATTTTGCACAAGTTGTAATTTATGTAATGATTTATTAGGACATCCTGTCAGAATTGAATTACAATAATTTAACCTTGAGGTAATAAAAGCATGAATTAGTTTTTCTGCATCTTGGAGGGAGAGGATATTTCGTAGCTTCGAAATGTTACGAAGGTGAAAAAATGCAATTCTAGTAATATTGCTAATGTGCTCTGTAAAGGAGAGATCTGAATCAATAATGACACCGAGATTATTTACAGATGAACTGGGTCTAATTAAAGAGTTATCATGGTTTAACATAGTATTAGAAGCTTTGTTAATTTTGTCCTTGAGTCCAACTATCAGAAACTCTGTTTTATCAGAATTTAGCAGTAGGAAGTTTTTTGACATCCATATTTTAATATCTTGGATGCAGTTCTCGAGCTTACTGACTGAACGACCATCATTAGGGTTAGCTGAAACATATAACTGTGTATCATCTGCATATGAGTGGAAACTGATTCCATGTTTACGAATAATTGATCCCAATGGAAGCATATATAATGCAAATAGGAGTGGACCCAGAACTGACCCTTGTGGCACACCATATTTAACTTTAGCAAGGTCAGAGTATTGGTTGTTAACACAGGTGAATTGATATCGATCTGTCGGGTAGGATTTAAACCACTGGAGTGAAGATCCTGTAACACCCACAGTGTTTTCTAATCTATCAACTAAGATGTTATGGTCTATAGTGTCAAAGGCTAATAATACAAGATCTAATAATACAAGAAAAGAGATTTGGTTATTATCAGAGGACATTAATAAGTCATTAACGACTTTAATTAAGGCTGTCTCAGTGCTATGATGAGACCTAAAACCTGACTGAAAAACTTCATGAACGTTATTAGCTAGAAGATGGCGATTCAGCTGGTTGAACACAATTTTTTCTAGGATTTTAGAGACAAAAGGAAGGTTTGATATTGGTCTATAGTTGGACAGTATTAGAGGATCTAAATTAGTTTTTTTAAGTAATGGTTTAATGACTGCACACTTCAAATTTTTGGGGACATAGCCTATTTTAAGTGATGAATTTATAATGTTTATAAAAGGCTCTGTAATATTTGGTAGGAGGCCTTTAAGCAGGTTTGTAGGTATTGGGTCTAACATACAGGATGTTGTCTTTGTGTAATTAATGAGACAAGCTCTTTTTTAGATATGGGGTTAAAGGTATTTAACTCTTGTACTATATTATTTTCTCAGAAATCATTGAGGGTTGATTATTGGTTACACTACATGATGCAGTAGATGATTTAAGTTATATGTTTTCAATTTTATCACTAAAATATTTCATGAAATCATTGTTGCTGAACTGTGAGTGAATCTGTGAATCTGATTCAGTAGCACTTCGAGTTAATTTGGCAATGGTACTAAAGAGGAATCTTTGGTGGTTTTTGTTGTTCTCTATTAATTCAGAATAATATTTAGTCTTCGCTGCATTGAGTGCATGTTTGTACTCAGTCATACTGTCCTTCCATGCAACCCTAAATACCTCTAATTTAGTTTGTCTCCATTTACGCTCCATGGTTCTAGTGGTTTGTTTTAGGGCAGGTGTTTGATCATTAAACCATGGAACGAGTCTTTTATCTTTAATCCTTTTTAGTTTAAGTGGAGCGACACTGTCTAAGGTTGCAGAAAACACGTGTTTAAGGTATTCTGCTGTGTTTTCAAGTTCATCGGGTCCTGATGCTGGTTTAATGTTTAATTCGGGTAAATGTTGTAGGAATGACACAGCAGTAGAGGGAATGATTGTACGCTTCATATCATATTGCGGTTTAATGACTGGATCAATATCAATTTCTAAATCGTAGGTTATCAAATAGTGATCGGAGATGACCTCACTTAATGGAACAATAGTTAAATTATTAATGTTAATACCATGTGATAAAACTAAGTCTAATGTATGTCTACAGCAATGTGTTTTACCAACTACTCTTTGAGTAATGCCCATGGAATCTAGGATGGAGTCAAAGGCTAATTTAAATGAGTCTAGTGGGTTTTCAAAGTGAACATTGAAGTCACCGACTATTAAGTCTGATGAGATTACTATGTTAGAGAGAAATTCACCAAATTCTTTAATAAACTCTGTATATGGGCCGGGAGGGCTGTATATGGTAATAAGTTGCATTAGATTGTATTTATTCTTCAATGCAGATGAGCTGCTTATGTTGAGTACAAGAGCTTCGAAGGATTTTGACTCATACTTATTATTATTAAGTGTTACATTCATGTTTTCTTTATAGATCATAGCCACTCCACCTCCTCATCCACTAAGACGTGGTTTATGAGCATAAGTGTAACCAGGTGGAGAGGCATCATTTAATGCTAGGTATTCATTGGCCCTAATCCAGGTCTCTGTGAGACAAAAGACATTTAGGAAGTTATCAGTTATTATTTCTTGAACTAGAGCTGATTTTGATGAAAGTGACCTAATGTTTAATAACCCAAGTTTTAACTTAAGTGTTTCTTACCTTACTTGAGGTTGTATTGATATTAATGAGATTTTTTTGGCACACTTTTTGGACTCTTTTTGTTTTTTGCTCACTGCGATACTTGATAACTGTCTTAATGGTATGGAACCTAGTTATTGTGGGTGACAACTCCTGGCAGTTCGCAGGCAGTTGGTTAGGCCATTCTGTCTGCTGCCTGGCCTTGGCTCTGAATTGTGATTTTTATTCCTATCTGAAGAAAAAACCTTATCGGCTATGTTATGTGACATGAGTGCAGCAGCCTCCCGGGAAGGATGGATGCCAAGGATGGACACCTTTACTAACAAGACCCTGTTCTAAAACCCGAATGCGCTCTTCTAGCACTGAAATCTTCTCCGTCAGACTAAGGACTAGGCTACACTTCTCACAGGCTGAATTATCAGTAATGATAATTACATACTGCACTGAGGGCACGCAACCAGAGGGGAAAGTGCCATTGTAAATGAAGAAATAAACTTAGCTTCGGGTGGGTAGAGATGTAAGGTTATTTCCCACTGTTACAGCTGATGATGAAACAAAGCAGCAGCAGCTGGTGGAGATCCAACTCTAGTGAGTCTGGCTGTATTAGCGTCGGATGGAGTCCTGAAGGTTCTCACAATGCGGTGTGTGAAGATCAGCGTCGAGTCCAATAAAATCCGATCCGAAAATCCGAACAGTTGAATCCGGCGACACAGATCAGGCGATACATACAAGAGAGAGACCCACCCTACCCTCATTGATGGGGACAACCGGCCCTCCTGAAAAGCTGTCGAACACCCACGCCAAGTCTAGGCCTACCAGAGACCAGAAAGTCCGGTACCACTCGGCAGAGAGACCATCTCCTCCAGGAGAGGTGTACCCCCTCATGGTCTGCACAGCCTTAGCCAGCTCCTTGAGTGAGAGTTTGTCCTCTACGGTTTCCCGGTCCTCCTGCAGGAGGGACACGGAAATGGAGTCGAGGAACTCTTGTGTTCCTTGGCCCACCTCGCCCACGCTAAAAAGGGATGAATAGTAGCTCGCCACAGCAACCAGTATTCCTGCATTTGTTGTTACCATGCGATCACCCACTCTCAGGTGCTGCATGTAGGCCCGCTTCTGCCAGGCCCTCACCTGATTAAAAAATGCCCTTGACGGGGTCTCGCCATGTAATAACCTCTCCACCCCGGACCTAATGCAGAAACCCTGTGCTTCCTGGAGGAATATAAACTTTAGGGAGTCACTGTAAGATTTCACCCTCCCCATGTCCCCAGACACCCGGACCTAATTCAGAAACCCTGTGCTTCCTGGAGGAATATAAACTTTAAGGAGTCACTGTAAGATTTCACCCTCCCCATGTCCCCCAGACACCCACGAGTGCAGCCCTACGTTTAGTCTGGTAACCGCCTCTCTCTTTTTCCGAGCCCTCCGCCTACCCCACACCTGACAAAAGTCTCTAATTTTCTCTTTTACAAAATCCCACCACCTTAAAGTAGAACCAAACTGTGGTTCATTTCATAGCCCTCCACCCAACATTTGCAAAGACTTTACAAAATTCAGGATCCTTCAAATATGTGGTATTAAATTTCCAAAACCCCGGGCCGCAACCCATATCTCCTACTGTGCATTCCACCGACACCAAACAATGGTCAGAGAACCAAACGGGAGAAACTGATTGTGACCAGATCTTCAACGCCGCTGGCACAAAAATGTAGTCCAGGCGAGAGGAATCCCCCCTCGAGTTCTTCCATGTGGCCTGGGTGGGATCTCCACCTGCCGCCGTAGCAGCGTCCCTAAGGGCAGCGGACTCGAGCATTGCAGGCAGCTGGTTATGGGCCCTGACGTCCACATTGAAATCCCCCCCCACTATCAACAGTCTATTTAAACAAAAAAGGCCTCTATCAGTTCAAAAAAACCTGCCCTCTCCCCTGCAACCGCTGGTGTGTAAACACAAATTACCCTGAAATAGATATCACTCCACCTCCCGTCTACCAGCAGGACCCTCCCCGGCATCACGGAGGACCATGTAGAGATGGAGACATCTCATGATCCAAACAGAACCCCTACTCAGTCACCCCTACCCCGTCCAGCGGACCACACGGAAGGGCCCTTGGTCCAGTCTTTTGCAATTACAGAGTCAGACCCGTCTGGTGACAGATTGCATTCTTTCACTAGGACAACGTCGGCGGAGGACCGGGAAAGGAACCTGAAGATTGCAAGTCTTCTCTGCCGCTGACGGAGACCATGGACATTCACAGTTAACACCTTGTACTCACCAATCTTCGTATTTGGGGAGGGTGTTGCTGGACTGTACCCCCGACCAGGTCACGCCAACCTGGTCCGTACCTCAAAGGCTACGAAGACCTCCTCCCTTATGTGGAACCGTAGCTCCGTAGATTTGTGAGAGGTACAGAACAGGGCCTCCCCCAGCAGCATTACTTCCCTCCCGGTGGTGGCTCGATGGCAGAAAATTGACACATTTTTTGTGACATTGCCGACCCCAGCTGGACAATGGTTTTTCACCCACAATGTCTTTGTGGCATGCTGTACACTCTAGGAGGCCTCTCACTACTCGCTGCTCCTGAGGGGACGCCGCCGCCATTTCCTCATTGCCTCCCAGGTCCAAACACGCTGTCTCTGGGAAGACGTTGTTGGGCACATTGGGACTCGACCCTGGGCCGACTTGCCCCTCACGCGGCCGACTGGCCTTTAACTTCAGGCACGGGGAGGGGGGTGGCGAGTCTGCTTCGGATACCCGCTCCGCCTTTCTCTTCCCTTTTGGCTTGACTGCCGTCCATGCCAGAAACTCGCCTGCGCTCCCTGACTCTTCTGGAAAAGAAAACGAAAGGGGAGAGCTTTCGGGTGGGGGGGCCACGTCAGCCCTCTCTCTTGGCACCGACAGGTCTTCAGCCATGTCCATTAAAGTCTCAAGCCCTGGCGATACCATCTCCGACCCACCGGGGGAGACCGTCTCTGCCAGTTCTGTGCCACTGGTTACTTCCTCTTGGGGCATTTCCTTCCCCTCCCTTTCGCTGGGCATGGCCATCTTCCCTGTCTTTGCTTGAGAGGCGTGAAGGGCCTCTGCGTCGATTCCAGCCGTCACTTCTGCAAATGTAGGCCTGCGTTCTGGGCAAGTTCTGTACAAATGTTCAGAGCTCCCACACAGGTTGCAGCTTTTGCGTTTTGGACATGCTGAAGAAATGTGGCCGTCCTCCCCGCACATCCTGCAACAGCTCCCTGTACAGTTCAGTTTCGTATGACCTGTTTTGCCACACCGACGGCAATAAGCAGACTGGGTTGGAAAGTACAAGTAGGGGGGTAGCAAAGTCCAGAGGGAACTTCGCCAAAAAAAAAACCCTCTCGCCGGCAACCGCAGGCACATAAATGCAAATTGCCCTAAAATATAACTCCCTCCAATGCCCATCCACAAGCAGCACCCTTCCCGGCATCACAGTGGACCATGAAGAAATTGTGAAGTCCCATGAACCAAACAAAACCCCAACTCCATCCCCCCTACCCCTACCTGCGGACCATACCGAGGGGCCTTTTGTCCAGTCCTTTGCAAATACAGAGTCCGATGCTGCTGAAGGCAAATTGCATTGCTGCAAAAAGAAAATATCAACAGTCAACAAAGAAAGGGACTTAAAAATTGAAAGACGTCTCAGGCGCTGACAAAGGCCGCGAACGTTCAGCATTGCCATCGTATATTCCACCCTCGTCATCGATGGGAGTGCAGTAGGTATTGTGGACTACAGAGAAGATCAATCTAACATGACCCAAGCTTCATATGCGGCAGAGACCTCCTCTTTCATGTGGATCCGAAGCTCTGAATCCTTGTGAGTGGCGCAGAACAGAGACTCTCCCAGCAGCATCACGTTCCTGCTGACAACCACCCGCCGACAGTAGGACCACTTGATGCACTTTCTGTGCCAGTGACGACTCCAACAGGACATCAGCTTTTCTCCCGAAACCTCCTTGTGACAGGCCCCACACTCGAGAGAAAGCCGAGCGTCTTCCGGACCCGGTGGTGAAGCCGACGTGGATTCCGGGGTTGGACTCACTGCCGTAGGAGAGTCGATGACCGATAGTCCGGGATCCGGCCCAGAAGCTTCCTGGCCCCCGTTGGGCATTCTCTTTCCTTTGGATCGAACCAGAGTCCACGATGCAAAATCGCCCGAGTTTTCTGGCTCCCCGGGCAAAGGAAACGTGGGAAGGGACCGAAGGGAGGGGCTCGTCGGACCAGTCCCTGCGTGCCACCAGGTCATCTGCCATGTACATTAAAGTCTCCAGTCCTGGCAGCTCCACCTCCATCCCACCAGAGGAGCAAGTCCCCAACGCCTCTGCAGCAGCGCCCACTTCCTGTTGGACCTTGAGTTCACCTTCAGTAGAAGCCACCATCTTGGCAGCCTTAGACTTTGTTTGTAAAACTGGTGATATATCAAAGTCATTTACAGCAGCAACCTCAGCAAAGGAAGGCCTTCGTTCAGGACATAACTTATACAAATGCTCAGAGCTCCCGCATAAGTTGCAGCATCTGGGCTTAGAGCATGCTGTAGAAACATGTCCATCTTCCCCACACAACCTGCAGCTGGTACCCGGGCAATTGGCTTTAGTATGCCCTGCTTTGCCACAGCGTCGACAATAAGCAGGCTGAGTTTGAAAATACAAATAGCCCTTGTTTGGGCCCAGGGAAAAACTGCCAGGGCCCAGAGCCCAGTGGGTGTCTCCTTAAAACGGACCCGGTAAACTCTTTTCCCCACCCAAATGCCGTACTTGTCCACCATTTTACTGCCATTAGAAAGCAGTACCATCTTAAAAAGCACAGAATTTCCTCCTCTGGAACGTGGAGGTTGTACATATGAACCGTTAAAGGCAGCTCGTCTTTAGCAAACAGTGGCAAGAAGGATGTACCTTGCAGGTCTTTGTGGTCTCTGTTGTTGCAACAGGTATCAAAGAATCCAGAACATTTTGCAGGGGAGACGAAAGTCACGTCCAAAAAGCCACTGTCCTTGAACCCTTAAGGCACAAAACATCTTTGCAGTCCATCTTACACAGCTCTTTTAGTACTTGTTGCACCATCCAGTCTCGACCAAACTTCTCCTTCACCAATCCTTCAGGGTCTGATTTTATTTCCACTCGAACAGTATTCTTAAGCCACACCTCACGTTGCCGGACCTACACCGCCTTCTCTCGCCATAGCTACACTTGATCTTAGCCAAAAGGCCTGATGAAGGAAGGGCCTCTCCGAATAGCAGAATAGATTCACGCCCACCTAAGCAGTTCTGTTTTTTTTTTTTTGTTTTTTTTTAAGTAAAACAGAGGGAAGACCGGATTCGCATTCGAGGGCCCGTCCAGCGGTCAAACACTGGATTGTCCTTCGAAGTCAGCACTTTCGACGGTTTACGACTGATAGACCGACGTTTTCAGTCCGTTCCCACACTCCCAAAGGACTTTTCTGTGTCTGATTTTTGCAGCCACATTAGCCGGCTGAGGGAGAAGGGAAACGGAGGGGGGGGGGGGGGGGGGGGGTAGAAAAGACGAAAGAAAAAAAAAATAATAATAATAATAATAATAAAAACCCACACAGTGAACCCACAGTTAACAGTTAACACAAACCTCTTCAAGTGGACTATGAAGTAGTTATCAAGGAAAGAATGCGAGCGGGTCCCAACCACATCACTTCCAGAAGTTTTAGCCGACAAATTGCTGGTTAGGGTCGGGATGTATAAGAAGTAGGGCAGACACGAACTTTTTCTTTAGGCATGCAAAGGCTTGATTGGCCACCGAGGACCAGCTAAGTGTTCGGGGCTTGCACCTTAGCAAGTTAGTAAGGGGTAGCGCAATGGTGCTGAAGGCCTTAATGAACCTTCGATAAACATTTGTGAACCCCAAAAATTGCTGTAACTCCCTAACGGAGGTTGGCACAGGCCATTCGAGAATGGCACTTACCTTGCTGGGATCCATTTGGATTTCCTGGACTGACAGAAGGTAACCGAGGAAGACTATCGAGGGTTGGTGGAACTGACATTTCTCTGCTTTTACAAAAAGGTGGTGCTGCAACAGCCTTTGCAGTACGGTGCGGACATGGGTGATGTGGGTCTGGAGACTGGAAGAGTAAATAAGTATGTCGTTGACGTAGACGATTACAAAACTGTCGCGAAAATCTTGTAACACATCATTAATGAAAGCTTGAAACACCCCAGGAGCATTAGCAAACCAAAACGGCATAACTAAGTACTCATAGTGCCCCGTAGTGGAAACGAACGCAGTCTTCCACTCGTCACCCCTTTTAATGCGTATAAGATTGTAGGCACTTCTGAGGTTGAGTTTCGTAAAAACCCGTGCCTCCTTGAGTTGCTCTAGCACCGCTGGGACTAATGGAAGACGGTACGCACGCTTGCGGGTTGCACATACATGGTCAGAGGCTAGAGTCCTTTTTGGGGACAAAAAAGAAACCCGAGGCAACTAGTGAGTCGTCGATATACTCCCGCATAACCCTAGTCTCAGCTGCTGTAAGAGAGTAAGGTGTGACCCTTGGAAGCTTGACGTCCGCTAGTAAGTCAATCGCACAATCATATTCTCGATGAGGTGGTAAAGGCGCATGTGAGGCTGGACCGAATACCTGGGCTAGATCCTTGTATTCTCAGAGGGGTGACAGTCACAACAGGGCTTTGAACCTGCAGTTTGGGGTACCTGATGCAGTGTGACTTGCAAAACTGTGACCAGCGAACAATCTCCCTGTTGCACCACGAAATAACCGGGTCGTGCCGCAATAGCCAAGGCAACCCTAGGGTGACAGGATAAGCAGGGGAGGAAATGAGAAACGTTAGTTCTTCCACATGTGTGGCACTCGATTGCATAACATGGCTTACAATATGTCATAACCACGAGCTTACCCTGAGAAGATCTGGGCCCGGGGTTTTGCTCCTTTGGGGGCTTCTCGTCTCCCCACGGTTCTCCGGATGGGTGGAACAGACGGCCAGCAGGTGATTACTCCCTCCGCAAATGAGGACAAGCGGATCGCCTCCACCTGCATGGGAACCTCATCTGTCGATGACGTGGAAAGCAGGAGGGGCATCGGAGCGCGGTTGCGTTCCCTTCTACGTGCTCTCAGCAGTTGATCGAATCGGATGGCTGCATCAATCAGGTCGGCCAGTGACATGTCCACATCCCGACACGCCAGTTCAATTTTGATCTCAGCTCGCAACCCCGCACGAAACACGGTGAGAAGTGCCGCTTCGTTCCAGCCACTGTGCGCCGCGAGCGTGCAGAACTCCAGCCCGTAGTCCGCCGCGGTGCGCGACCCCTGCCGTAGCTCAAGCAGAAGGTCCCCTGCTGAAAGTCCTTGGCGCAGATGGAGGAATGTGTTTTTGAATAAGTCCATGAAAAGATCAAAATTGCGCGCCTCTGCTGCTTGGGCGTTTCAAAGTGCTGTGCCCCAGCTGCCGGCATGACCACATAAGCGTGATAGCACGAACTAAATTTTTTGCTCCTCTGTGGCGCGTGGGCGGTTTGCCAAATACAGAGAAACTTGTAACAAAAAGGTTTCACATACCTCAGAGTCTTCAGAGAAACGGTCGGGTTCCGCGACAGGTAACGGCGAGGTCGCCGGGATTCGCGCATCCGCGCCACCTCCAACCTCCACATGAGTGGTTAGCCGCTCTGGGCATGGAGGTATGGCTTGCTCCAGACAATCCTGGCGATTAACCATAGCGACCACGGCTGCCGATAACTGCACAATCTCCTGGTGCAGTGCTCCTAGGAATCTGCCCTGATCGCGGAGCACTGAAGCTGAATCGGGTCCGGACGAATCCGTCGGTTCCATACTGTTGTTGGTGTTCGTTTCTGTTAGCGTGCGAACCAACAGAGCACTCGACACAGGTTTGGCATGCAAAGTCTAACGACAGTTTATTTGAAGTCCACAAAAAGGGATAACGCAAAACGGAGCCGCAAAGCGGTGCTGCAAAAAACTAAACTGAAAGAGCTGTCGCAGAAGGAATACAAAACACAGCCGCAAAGCAGTGCTGCCAAAAACAAAAAGAAAGTATTGAAAAGCGCGCAGTCTTGTCCGAGGAAGCGTAACCCAGGTTCCCGAGCAGGACGATGCCAAAGGCTGGAGGACGTCAGTGCTACAAGACAAAACAGTGACTATACACACACACACACGATAAACCAACAAGCTGTGGCTTTAGCAAAGCAGGGTTATATAGACTGCTAATGACACGGAACAAGCCACAGCTATGTCTTAGAATTCAGGCGAGGGGGGCCGAGCACCCTCAGGCGGGAGAGAGGGGGAAATAGAGGAAGTGCTGACACACTGATAATATTTCAACAAGCAAAAACCAACTTACTTTAGGAAACTGAGCTGAGCTTACTGAATAAATTATTACTTTACCCTGACTGTAACATAAGCATGTAACAGCAATAACTTTTTTACATGAGAATCTTTTTCATATAAAAAAAATGCTTTCATAAAGAATGACCAAAAATGAGTTTAAATCTTAATTAAATTTGATTTTCAAATATATACTGTATATATCTTTATAAGGAAAGGTAAGGCTAAAAAAAAGTACACTTGCTTTAACAATATTCATAATGGTTACATTAAATTATATGTACTAGTGTTTAATACAATATTTTGCAGATTAAATAATTGATATCGGCTACTAATTATTTATTCATACAATGAATGTCCAGAGCAGCAACTGCAACTGTAAATGAAAGCCAACCTTGTTTGTAAATGTTTATCTATCTATTTGATAATAAATCCATAATAATGCATGCTAAATTATACAACCCCAGACAGATTTTAGAAATTTTCTCACCTGAATTTACTGAAAAACAAATGTCAGTTTAACTTCTTAAACTGTTTAACTGCCTCGACCCCCTCCTCCGACTGGCGTGGTGGAGTGCCTCCTGCAGCGAAAATTTAGCCAGCTTTTGTAACGCGTGGAGGGGCACAGTCACCCGCTTCCCCACCAGCAGGTTGCGGGAGGTCCAGATGGCGTCTTTAAAGCTGTTAAGAGTGAGCCAGAGCATCTCGAATTCTTTCGCTGGCAACTTTTCTATGCCCTGGCCCACCCCGTATGCCGCTAGCCGGTACCTCAGCTTGTGGACCCCCCCTGCTGGCAGGCACGGGTATTGTGGGGGGCCGATCGTGGCCCATAGGTCCCTCGCCACACTGCACTCCCAGAGCACATGCCGCACCGTCTCGGGCGCGCCACACCCGGGACGTGGGCAGATGGGGTTCCTCGCCATGCCCCGGGAATGCATCACGGCCCTGACTGGGAGGATCTCATGAGCCGCCAGCCACGCCAGGTCTTTGTGACGGTTCTGGAGAGCGGGATGGGCCACATTCCTCCAAACTTGCTGGGCCTCACCGAGTGTGAGGCCAGGAATTGGGCTCACCTCCTCCCGATCCTGGACAAAAGAACACATGTGTTTGCCGTTAGATAAAATGGTGACATTTTCTTTTTCCAAAGAATATTTTCTTAAAAACTTTTTAATAAAACAATATTCATCAGGGAGGTTAAAAGCAACTGGTGTGCGGAGATCAGGTTTTAAAACTTTCAGGGTCCTTAAATAAGAGCCCATCCAGAACTTCACCATGGCGGTTGTTTTTTTGTTTCCGGATGGGCTTGTTGCGTATTTAAAATGCAGGGCGGTGAATAGAATTCCTAAAAACAGGTGGGGGTCTGGGAGGCCTTTTCCACCGTTTTCTGCTTTCTTCTTTACAATTGCTCGCCTCAGTCTCTCCCACTTGGACCCCCACAAGAAATAAAACACCGCCCGTTCCAGTTGAGTTAAAAAGGACCTGGGGGGACTAAAAACAGAGCATGTCAATAAAAGCAAGGGTAAAATTACAGCTTTAATAATTAAAATTTTGCCCTCTATAGTCAACTGTCTCAGTCCCCAAAACCCTAATCTTTGCCTGACTATGCCTATCTTGTCAGTCCAGTTGCCCCGTCCACCTCCCTCTTTGTCAAATTTAACTCCTAAAATCTTAAAATCCGTTTCCTTAAAATCTACATCTAAATTCGGTCGTTCGTGTCCCCATGGCCCAAAGAGCTGGGCCTCGGACTTACCTCGATTCAGTTTAGCGCCCGAGGCCCTTCCGAACCAGTCAGTCAAGTCGAGTGCTCTTTGGGCCGATAAAACGTCCGTACATAAAAGCGTTACGTCGTCCATGTACAGGGTGCACGTCACCGTCAGTCCACCTGGGATGTCTAGTCCTGTGATCCATTTGTCCTTTCTCAAGATCTGTGCCAGCGGCTCGATGCACGCAACGAACAGGAGTGGGGATAACGGACACCCCTGGCGAACGCCAGAGCGAATATCGATCGCTTTTGAGAGGTGCCCATTAATTACAATTTTGCTGCAAATGTCTTTATAAAGCAGCGCCACCCACTTTAACAACCTCTTTTGCAGTACCAGGTGCAGGTACTGGTGCGAGACCCGATCAAAAGCTTTTTCAAAATCTAAATTTAAAGCTATGAGTCGAATGTTTCTGTCTCTCGCAAAACAGATGGCATCACGGACCAGCACTAGGCTGTCCGTTATCCTCCTTCCAGGGACGGCACAGGCTTGATCCGGGTGGATCAAGTCCTCTAAAACGGTCGTCATCCTAGATGCTAAAATTTTGCTTAAAAGTTTCAAATCAAAATTTAAAAGAGTAATCGGTCGCCAGTTCCTAATGTCAGTCTTGTCACCTTTTTTGTGGAGCAAAGTAACTATCCCTACTCTAAAACTGTCTGGGAGTCGGTCAAGTCCTTCGAATTCCTTAAAAACAGTCAGCAGGTCAGGTGCTAAAATGTCATAAGTTTTATAAAATTCTAAGGGAAGACCATCCACTCCTGGGGACTTCCCTTGTTTAAAACTTTTAATACATTTTTTCACCTCTAAAATAGTAAAATCTCGTGTTAAAAAGTCCTGCCGTCCGTCGAGTCTCTTTTCTAAAAATTGAAGGACTTCATCTAAAATTTCATAATGCACAATTTTTTCTGAGTACAGGTTTTCATAAAATGTTTCAATTACATTTAAAATATCTTTATCTGTTTTATAAGAACCATCCTCCTTTTTTAAAAGTGTAATTTTGTTATTTTTAGATAAAACTTTAAAAAAGTACCTTGTGCATTTTTCTCCTTCAATCTCCCATTCTCTGCTTCTTAAAAACACCCCTTGGCTAATTATCTTTGCTAAAACCGACATTTCCCTTTTGACCTCTTTTATTTCATCATTAAAATCCAAACCATTGTTTAAAAGGTTAAAATATCTCTGCAGTCTTTTTTGCAGCCCCATCATGCGCCTTTTCTCTTTATTCTTTTTTTGCGCCCCTCTCTTTTTAAAAAAGTCTCTTGTCCTGTCCTTGACCATCTCCCACCATTGTGCTCGTGAATCGTACAAGTCTTGGAGGGTCTGCCAGAGTCTGTACCGCTCTCTGTACTCTCTGACTACCTCCTCCTCTTGTAACAGAGAGCAGTTCAGCCTCCACAGCCGTCCACCTACAGCATGATGTGATCGGAGAAGAAAGCAGGGATCAATATAGCATCTGTTGGTGGACAGTCCCGTGTAAAAACATAGTCGATGCGAGAGGCTCTGGTACCATCACCACTGAAACAGGTGAAGCCCTCCTCTCTCTGATGCATAGATTTAAAGCAGTCAACTAGTTTAAAGTCCTTTACTAAATTGTTCAATAAAATCGATGTCTTGTCATTTCTAAAATCATCCCCTGCCCCTTTCCGGTCAGTCCTGTTTAAAACGCAATTAAAATCCCCCCCCACTATGAGAGGGACGCGTCCCAACATGTGGGGCTGCAGGTCCTCTAAAAGCTCGTACCGTTCGTTTTTTTCATTAAAACCATACACATTTAAAATCGTAAAATCCCTATCTAAAACAGTCAGGTGAGTTAAAAGTGCACGTCCGGGTCTCACCACAGTGCTGCCCTTCACCAAGATGTGGGGGTTCTTAATTAAAATGGCCACTCCATCTGCCCGGTTGAAATTTGAGCCGCTCCAGATGGAGGGCCCAGAAGTCCACATCTGTTCCCACTTTCTGTATTCTTTTGCAAAAGGCAGCGAACACTCCTGCAACAGAAACACATCTGCACTAAGAGTGTTCAGATGGGATAATACACTATGTGCTCTTGCGGGGGCTCTCACACTCCTGACATTAATTGTTATGACCGTGAGAGCCATGAGCACTTGATGGTAAAACCAATAAAAACGGTACTCACTTAAAAGACATTTAAGAACGAGAGTTAACAGAGAATTAAAACCAATTTAAAATCATGTCTTGTCATGTGACACATGCTGCTCCCTATCCTCCATTGGTTGGGAGTTCGGGGGGCAGCAATGGTGCCTGGCCTTGGGCCCCACAGAGCTACGCTCTTGTCGGACTTTTGGCGTGGATGATGTCAGCTCAACACATAAGAAGGATACCTCATTTGGCGAATTAGAGGGCCACAGACGGTTCAGGTCTCCTGATGAAGAACTACCTGAACCCTGTTTCGCCCTCTGCTTCTTCTCTGACGAGATACTCAAAGGAGATACCGCTGGTCTCTTACATTGTTGAGCACTAGGCAGTGAGCTGGTTTCTTCTATTACGCTTGGAGTTCCACTGACCTCAGAAACTGTCTCCAAAGTTGTAGATTCTTCCTCTCCAGTTTTGGTGAGGTCAGTGGACTCCATTTTCTCACTGCCTTCTTCTTCAGGTTGGTTGGCTCCTCCCACAGCCTCTGGCTCCTGGCCAATCCCTGAGGGAGGCTGTGGGTTTGAATTTCCCGCCAAAACTGCACTGTCTTCTTTGTTTGTGGGTTCAATGGGTGGGGCGACCATTTTAGAAGCTTTTAGTTTGTTGGCAAATGATTTTGGGCAATCTCTGTAGAGGTGATTGAATTCACCACACAGATTGCACCTTCTGCCATTGGTACATTGTTCAAACGTGTGACCAATTTCTCTACACTTACCACAAACAGTTTCTTGGCACGCTTCTATCAGGTGGCCAAACTTACCACACTTGCGGCAAAGTTTCGGCATTCCCTGATAGAAGATGTAGCCACGGTTTTCTCCCAACACTATCATGGAGGGTAGCTGTTTCAGGCCAAGGTAACTGCTTGGGTCTTCCCACTGTTGAATGGGAACACGCCAAGAACAGTTCCATATGCCGTCCTCATCTAACACCTTGACAGGTTGTGCTTTCACCGTGCAGAATCTAGCCAGCCATGTACATATGTCTTCTCCAGTCACAGTTTCATTAAACATTCTGACAATCACTGTCTTCAGTGAATTGTCCGAAAGCTTATCCACTTTAAAACTGGAGAACTGGTCTCTAACATGTTCAAACTTCTGCCAGAAACTTCTAAGCAGTGGTGCAGAGCGAAAACTTACATCGAACCCCTTTGTTTCCCGGTAAGGCCAAAATACAATTCAAATCATTCGGCGTAAAATCTAATGTTCTCTGAATAAGTTTTCTAGAAAAGTCCAACCGGGACATCTCCAAAAGCCTACCATCTTTTTCAAAAATGTGAAACGCACGCTGTGGTGCCTCCTCATGCCGGCACGAGCAGCCGACATGTTGGAGGCACCAACAGCTCAATAAAAGGTAACTGCTAAAACCACAATAAATACAGATAAAAGCAAATACCTTAAAATCCGGGTAAAAATCAGGAACCTAAAAAACAGGGGTAAAAACAAATAAATTAGATAAAAATTGCCTAGTTCTGTTTTTGAAATGGAACCGACAATACAATTTTCCTCTCTGGCAGGAGTTCCTGAAGCCACGAACCAGGCTTCAGGACGTACCTGCAGAGAGGCGATCGCAGTCTCAAACTCTTGGTCTTAGCCAAAAGGCCGAGAAGCGATAACCCGTAAACTGCACGCGCCCGACGCGCACCTCTCCCACAGAGCGACGGTCAAGGACGGCAGGGGCTGACGGCACCCCTCGCTGCCATTCAAGTAGCGTTTTGGAAAGGAGGAGATCTCAGTCTGCTTTTGAAACACACGAAAACCAAGCGGCTTCGCAGGTGCAAAGCCGTGCAAAAAATTGCAATGACTCATCGACGTTCCCCTCCACGGAAATCTTTAGTAAAAGGCGAAAGATTTGTGCGTGAATGAAGGGAAACCCGAGCTCTGAGAGCTAGGCGGTCAGCGTAGAGAAGCGGTAGCGGGACAGTCGTGAGCCCACAAGACGTTTTTTTGCTCGTCCGTCTCACCGGTCCTATTGGGTGAGTGGGTGGGGATGAAGGAAGGGCCTCTCAGAATAGATTCACGCCCACCTAAGCATTTCGTTTTTTTTCTTTTTTTTTTTTTAAGTAAAACGGAGGGAAAAAGTAAAACGGAGGGAAAACGGGATTGGCGCTCCAGGGCCCGTCCGGCGGTCAAACACCGGATTGTGCTTCGAACTCAGCGCTTTCCAGGGCTCACAACTGATAGACCGACGTTTTCAGTCCGTTTCCACACTCCCAAAGGACTTTTCTCTGTCTGATTTTCGTACTGTGTTAGAAAGAGGTGCACCGTTCCTGGAAGTACTGCAATACCAGGTCGATGCTCGGAGTGGGAGGAGCAAGCTCCTCGTCCAGCCCCCAGAGCCAAAAATCCATTTAATATGCGGTCCCCGGATGGGGGACGTATCAGATATTAAACTGATAAGAACAGATTTTTTTTTTATTTTATTTTTTTTTTATTAGAAATTTACATGCCAGTACCTTAACAGATACCATACAATAACAGAAACCCCATCAAACTTTTACATAACATATTTTAGACCAAAAATACAACCCGAAAACCTTGTTATTTATCCACCACCTTCCTTCACCCAAAGCAAACCTCATCCGCTTTTCATTCCTCAAACCCCAAACACAAGGAACCCACCCTTAGCCCTTTCCCAACTTACCCCACCCCCACCCTGGAGATCCCCTGTTCCCAACTAAACTCCCAAGACGATGCCCTCAACGAACACGCCCTATCAAATCGTCCCACAAACATTTTGAAAAGACCACCCAATCCTCCACTTCCTATCCCCCTCCTAATCACCTTCCCCCGAACTTCCCAAAGAAGTTCCTTTGCCACCGAGACCACCAACCACTCCATCGGCCTTTGTTCTGCCCCGACCCCATACAGAACGCAGTCCCTTGTGATAACTTCCTTCCCAGACACCTTAACACACCATCACTTCACCTCATCCCACAAGCAGGCAACCACAGGACAGTCCCACATAGCGTGCCCCACTGTCTCTTCTTTCCCACACTCCAAAGGGCACAATGGGCTTCCACCCCTTCTATGTCTGAACAGCCGCTCTCTCACCGGCAGTCGGCCCAAAGCCCCTAACCAGTGCAGATCTCTGCAAAATCCACCTAGCCATTCCGGTTGCAAAGCAGCCCACTTCACCCAGGCACAGGGCATTTCACCAGGGGCCCAAGCTACCTGCCGCTCACTCCAAACCCTATACAGGCGTCTGTGATCTAGCACCAGGCTGTCCTCGAGGCTCCACCCCCGCCTCCTCACCCACTCGACAATCCACCTATAATGAGGCGGATAATCCAATGACCAGGGCAGGGACCCTCTCCAGCAAACCACTCGCCTAAAAGTAAAACCCAACCAAAACCTGGGGAAACCAGCGGAGGAACCCTCCGCACCACCCACCAACAACCCCACAGTCCTTGCCACGTACAGACTGTTGAGCTTTAGGAGAGGGTTTATTACATGATTTTACGGGCCACCAATTCACACCCACCCCTCCAAACAAACCGGAAGAGGGATTGTACCAGCAACCTGCCCACTTGATAGGGGACTGGGTATACATGCGCCAGATGGACCAATAACGAGAAAAGATCCGAGTTGGCCACAGAGATCCTACCTGACAGAGACATTGACCTCTCCGACCACAAGGAGGCCATAGTGCGGAATCGTGCTAGCGCCAATCGCCAATTCACCTCTGCTCCATTCTCCCTGCAAATCTGGACTCCCAAAATCTTCACCCGGTCCTCTGCCACCGAAAAGCTCCCAGAGATCTGCCGTCTATCTCGCCACTGCCCAACTAGCAGGGCTCTGGACTTGAAATAATTAACCCTTGCCCCAGAGGCCAGCGAGAATCTCTGTAATATCCTGGCCACCTCCAGGAACTCCTCCTCCCTGGTGACAAAGACCGTGGTATCGTCCGCGTAAGCAGAGACCTTCACTCTCCCACCTCCTGGGATGTGCAGGCCCTGGAGAGCTACCCCTCTCCTGAAATAAGCCAACAAAGGTTCCAGCGTCAATACATAGAGCAGAGGTGAAAGTGGACAGCCCTGCCTCACTCCTCCTGCCTGCTTCACAAACCTTGAGGCAAAACCATTAACCCCCACACGACTCCCAACTTCACTGTATAGTAGCTTGATCCACCTCACAAACTTTTGACCAAACCCCCTGGCCTCCAGACACGCCCATAAAAAATCATGGCTAACGAGGTCAAATGCCTTCTCCTGGTCCAGGCTCAGCAGCGCCAGGGGTAAATTCCGCTGCTGGGCCCAGCTCACCGCGTCCCGGATTAGTGCCAGGTTAGTATGGCACGACCGACCTGGTACCCCACAGGACTGATCAGGGTGAACTACCTGCCCCATAACCTTCCTCAACCTCAAGGCCAAAGCCTTCGCCAAGATTTTGTAATCTACATTAAGCAGGGTGATTGGACGCCAGTTACCCAAATCTAACCTGTCCCCCTTCTTGTGTATCAGGGCTATGCGTCCCTCCCTCAAGGAGCACGGCAGCAACCCACTCCCCATTGACTCCTGCACTACAGCTAGGAGCCTCGGGCCAACCAGCGGCCAGAACTCCCGGTACCATTCCACCGGTAACCCATCACAGCCCGGCACCGCTCCCGACTTCATAGAAGCCAATGCCTGCCCCAGTTCTTCTAATGTC
>JAFMOC010000121.1:0-57500 GCA_019802505.1 Corydoras sp. C115
AAACAGGTTTAAGTCAAATTGGGAATCTCCAAATTTCCCATATAGAGGTTTTTTCTTTTTGTGAGGGAGTTTTGTTTTTTCCCGTGAAAAGAATTTGGGGTCCCGTTCCGGGGGTTTTGGGCTGCTCAAACGGGCCCCCGACGTTCTACCTGGATGGGCCCCTGGGGGGGGAAACCCCCCCTGCGGGGCCCCCAAAAGAACATAAAAAGGGGGGAAAATAATGGAGGATAAAATTTCAAGTTGTGGGGCACCTAATTTGGGTTTTTAATAACATCCCATTCCCCAAATTGGCAGGATTATAAATTTGGGGGGGCAGGGGGGGTTTTGGATGTTCTCCCTTTAGCGGGTAGGGATTCCCGGTTTGATCCCCATCTGGGGGGGTTTCCATGTTCTCCCCGTGTCCCCGTGGGGGTTTCCCCCGGGTTTTCCGGTTTTTCCCCCCCACAGTCCAAAAAAAGGGCAAGGGCAATTTAATTCTCCAAAATTTCCCCATATGAGTAACAGTTACAAACTAGTCCATCCCTTTATCTAGATTCTTTGTACATCCATTATCTTCCGCTTTATCCTCTATTAGGGTCGTGGGGGGGGGATAGGAAGCCAATCTATCACTGGACACACACTCACTCACACAGACACACTCTATATGGGGCAATTTGGAGAACTCAATTGACTCGATCCATGTTTTTGGACTGTGGGAGGAAACCGGAGAACCCAGAGGAAACCCACGCGGACACGGGGAGAACATGGAAACTCCACCCAGATGGGGATTCGAACCGTGAATCCCTAGCGCTGAGAGGAGAACATGCTAAACCACTAAGCCACCGTGCCGCCCTCTTTGTAAATCCCTTCTCAGTTGGTCAGGACCACCACAGGTTCAGTTACAGCACAACGGTGATAAATAAAAACAATGCGGTGAATTAAATAATATTTATTTTGCATGAAAACTTTGAAATCAGCACCTGATTCAGCGTTTTGACATAAAAGGAGTGAAATCTGACAAACACGGCGTGTTAAAAGGACAAACGAAGGCGTTACATAAAACCATTAAAGCCACGATGTGTGAATTTGGTTCATTCCGAGCTCTGGCGACACCCCTCACATTAAATATGTAATGAGCACAAAGGAAATCCCATTAATATTTTAATATTTGGATTGATTTGGACGGCACGGTGGCTTAGTGGTTTAGCATGTTCGCCTCTCAGTGCTAGGGATTCCCGGTTCGAATCCCCATCTGGGTGGAGTTTCCATGTTCTCCCTGTGTCCGCGTGGGTTTCCTCCGGGTTCTCCGGTTTCCTCCCACAGTCCAAAAACATGGATCAAGTTAATTGAGTTCTCCAAATTGCCCCATATAGAATGTGTCTGTGTGAGTGAGTGTGTGTCCAGTGATAGATTGGCGTCCTGTCCTGGGTGTATCTGCCCAGCGCCCGAAACGTAACGTTCACCCCTGGATGGACATGGAGAACCCCACCCCTTCCCCGCGACCCTATAGAGTATTAACAAGAAGATAATTCATAAATGAATGAATGAATATATTTACTATTAAATGATCAGTACAGTGACTTGGTGGTTAGCACAGTCAATGTTCTGCCTGTGTCCACGTGGGTTTCCTCCGGGTTCTCCGGTTTCCTCCCACAGTCCAAAACCATGGATCAAATCAATTGAATTCTCCAAATTGCCCCATATAGAGTGTGTTTGAGTGTGTGAGTGTGTACCCAGTGATAGATTGGCGTCCTGTCCTGGGTGTATCTGCCCAGCCCCCGAGACGTTCTCCCCTGGATGGGCATGGGGAACCCCACCGCGACCCTAATAGAGGATAAAGTGGAGGATAATGAATGAATGAATGGATTGATTTGTGGGTCTAACGGCAGGTTAATTATGTCCAAACTCAGATGTCAATATTGTGAGGACAAAGAGATACGAAGGTTCTGTAAATACTGAAGGTCTGTAGTAGCAACGGCTCACCACAGACATCGTGTTCACAGAACCTCTTTATCTGCTGGGAGATTTGGGTTCTTTTTATTTCTCAGAAATCGATGTGAGCCGGCACCAACGTACCGAGACGGAAAAAAACAACCGTGTGTGGTGTTTCACAAGAACTGGGCACGAAGGAACATCCCGTGTGCGTACTGTATACATTTGGCATTAGTGTCGCCACTGTAAACATAAGGTAGTGGTTGCAGGTACGAGAGCAGATCGAACACCAAAAAAAAAACACCCTGTGACCCCAACATCCCTTAAATGTATTAAATGCTAAGCAAAAAAAAAAAAAAAAAGACTGAATTATTCATTCATCCATTATCTTCCGCTTTATCCTATATCAGGGTCGGGGGGGGGGGGGGGAGGGGTTCTCCATGTCCATACAGGGGAGAACGTTTCAGGCACTGGGCAGACACCCAGGACAGGGCACCAATCTATCGCTGGGCACACACTCACTCACACAGACACACTCTATATGGGGCAATTTGGAGAATTCAATTGAGCTTGATCCATGTTTTTGGACTGTAGGAGGAAACCAGAGAACCCGGAGGAAACCCACATGGACATGGGGAGAACATGGAAACTCCACCCAGATTGGGGATTCGAACCGGGCATCCCTAGTGCTGAGAGGAGAACATGCTAACCACTGAGCCACTGTGCCACCCTCTGATGATGTCATATGATCCATCCATCATCTTCCGGTTTATCCTCTATTAGGGTCGGGGGGGGGGGGGGGGGGGGTGTTATCATGCCCATCCAGGGGAGAACGTTTCGGGCGCTGGTCAAATACACCCAGGACAGGACACCAATCCATCACTGGACACACACTCACTCACACAGACACACTCTATATGGGGCAATTTGGAGAATTCAATTGAGCTTGAGCCATGTTTTTGGACTGTGGGAGGAAACCGGAGAACCCGGAGGAAACCCACGCAGACATGGGGAGAACATGGAAACTCCACCCAGATTGGGATTCAAACCTGGAATCCCTAGTGCTGAGAGGAGAACATGCCAACCACTAACCACCACCGTGCCGCCCCTGGGATTGATCTAAATGATAAATTGATATAAAACTCGTTATTTATTATTATTTTCCAAGCAGATAAAATTCCCTCAATAAATTAATGATTTGCTTAAATAATCAGGTAGAAATTCCAGTATTCTGTCAAATATCATTCATTATACAGTATGTCACACAATCAAATTGAAATATTTTTTGATATCGTGCAGCTCGAAGCCAAGGCTACCACGTACGTCACGCTGCAGAAAGTGGTTTTACTCTCATCTTTAACTTGGACGTCAAATATAAAACATTAAAATCATATTAAAACAGGACAAATGATTTCTAACTCCCATGATATACCGATATTAAAACAGTTCTACACCTAAAGATTTTAAAATCTAGCACAACGTTACTCTGTATGGCTTCTAATACACTGTTGCTTCCGTGTATTGTACTATTGTTAAAAAAAAAAGGCATTTCTTTATATTTGACGCCTGACTGCCACCTTATCCCTCTGTCAGTAGATTAGAAGGTTCGGCTTTATTCCAGGGTGCAGCCCTCCTGCTGAAAGACGAGCTCCACGGCCTCCCGGACGTCCTGAGCCACGAAGGAAGGTTGAGTAAGGCTGGGGTCGAAGTGGAAGTCCCGATGTCCGTGAAAGATGCGCTGTTCTGTGACCGCTTCCTCGCTAGAAAGGTCCTCCTGCTCTTGGTTGTAGACTCCTGTGCACACCAACATGGAGATGCAGCTCTCAGGTAGGCGGTGTTCATATGAACCTCCGATTGACTTTCCGGAGGGTTCTGCATCATCCACGAGCTGAATGGAGCCTCCTTGAGCCTGCACTTGGGTCTTGGCGTGGTGTATAGAATGAAGGTGGCGGTTATACAGATTGGCGCCGTAGATGTCGGCCATGGGGTTGTCACTGTGAGAGAGAGCACGGAGTTAGAAACAGGTGGCAACCCATAAATCGGTGCACGTTAAGTGCTTAGATTCTACTTTACGAAAAGTTCTAGTACAGAATTCTCAAATCGTACTTAAACTATCCGTCCATCCATTATCTTCCGCTTTATCCTCTATTGGGGCCCGGTTCGAATCCCAATCTGGGTGGAGTTTCCATTCCTCCGGGTTCTCCGGTTTCCTCCCACAGTCCAAAAACATGGATCAAGGGCAATTGAATTCTCCATATTGCCCCATATAGAGTGTGTGTGTGATTGAGTGTGTGCCCAGCGATAGATTGGTGTCCTGTCCTGGGTGTATCTGCCCAGCGCCCGAGACGCGCTCCACTGTATGGGCATGGGGAACCCCCCCTACCCCCCACGCGGCCCTGTTAGAGGATAAAGCGGAAGATAATGGATGGATGGAGATAAATACTATATATATATATATATATATATATATATATATATATATATATATATATATATATATATACCACAAAATACGATCATAACACTTAAAAGCAGGGGTGTCCAATATGTCAAGGGGTGTGAGGTATATCGCGAAAGAGGTTTGAAAAAAAAAAAAAAAGTGCTTATTACATATCAGCGCATTT
The DNA here is from genome assembly GCA_019802505.1 of Corydoras sp. C115. NCBI lineage: Eukaryota > Metazoa > Chordata > Actinopteri > Siluriformes > Callichthyidae > Corydoras > Corydoras sp. C115. Next base: position 4,536 of record JAFMOC010000121.1, read on the forward strand.
TTTTTTTTTTTTACAGCACAGTATCAGAAGCACTTATAAACACGCGATCTCTATCCCTGTGCAAGCGAGCAGTCTGCCCCCCCCCCCTCTTGCTGTTCCCAAAACCGGCACGTGGCCACGCCCCTAAATCCGAAACACTGCCTTGTGAATAATCTACATTAGTTTCTGTTTTTGCACTTTATTTGACTGACAAGATGAGTGAAGGACTTTGCTCCAAAAGAACTAAAATGTTCCACTTTCATTTAGAGTGGGGGGTGAATATATTTTTACCATATCAAACTTAAAATGCATTTGCTTTTATTAATGATGATGTTCTGTTTGGGGAAATGGGGGTTACAGTGATTGTTGTACATTTGTGCTGTATACTGTGTGTGTAACTAAAATCAGGTTTTCTCCGTGCTATTTGCTGGAATGTGTTTAATAAAAGAGCAATTCTAACAGATTCGACAATACTAACATGATAGAAACAGGTTTCAATATAAAAGCCTAAAAAATTGATTAACCCTGGTAGATCTCGATGACCTGTCCAATGGAAAAGTAGATCTCCAGCCAGAAAAGTGTGGGCACCCCTGATTTAAAGTGTCATTAAATACAACAGCAACATTGTCTGTGTAATACTTCTCACCCATCCGACTCACCCAATGGCATAGATTCTCTGGACGGGTTCCGTCCAGCCCAGCTTCTCTGCCTGCTGTCTGATCAGCAGCTCTGCATAGTCGTAGGTCACCACACTGGGCTTTCCAATCAGAGCCTCGTACTGCAGCTCGCGCCCCGTGATCTTCTTATAGATGCTCTCCAGACACACGAGAAACATGCCATGACCGAATCTGAACACAACACACAATCACATACAGTCCTTCTCACCAATCAGACGGAGTTCGCGTCCGTTTAACAGGATGATGGACCGACCGAGGATTCTTTGCTTCGGCCATCCACAGCAGGTCCATGTTACAGGCCAGCACAGGGATGTGAGGATAGTGCAGTGATGTCACCGCTTGGCCTGGCCGCCCATTGGACAGAAGGACATCCGTAATCAGCTGAAGGTTCGTTTCCCATCGGATTGGTTCACCAAAAAGCACGACAGCTAAAAAAGAAGGTGTTTAGTAAACACTTTGTGCCAATAAAGGTAATGTTTTGAAAGAAGAGAGTAAAACGGAATTGTTTTGATTTACCCTCAATTGGGGGCAGGTCTTTGGATGGAGGGACCTATAAGACATGTTTATTAAAGGTTTTAAATATAACTATGCCATACTGATCCTTTACATTTAAAACTAAGTTAAACATACGAGACAATTGCATTTAAACGGCATTAATTATCTAGTTGATGACTTAACAATAACTAATAACTCTTAATACTAAACCAACATAGGTCTTTCGTTGAAGCCTATCCACCTCAAGTACGGATTTTTTCTGATGTGTGAACGATCATGCTGTCATCTATCTTAGGGTCTTCTTAGGATCTTAGGGTCGCGGGGGGGTTCCCCACGCTCATCCAGGGGAGAATGTTTCGGGCGCTGGGCAGATACACCCAGGACAGGACACCAATCTATCACTGGATACACTCTCACTCACACACACACACTCTATATGGGGCAATTTGAAGAATTCAATTGATCTTGATCCATGTTTTTGGACAGTGGGAGGAAACCGGAGAACCCGGAGGAAACCCACGCGGACACGGGGAGAACATGGAAACTCCACCCAGATTGAAATTCGAATCCCAAGTGCTGAGAGGCGAATGTGTTTTAGAAATCAACCAGGCACCAACAATCACGCCACAGACAAAATAACTGAAATCAGATCTATCCATCCATTATCTTCCGCGTTATCCTCTATAAGGGATATAAGGGGGGGTTCCCCATGCCCATCCAGGGGAGAACGTCTCGGGCGCTGAGCAGATACACCCAGGACAGGACACCAATCTATCACTGGGCACACACTCACTCACACATACACACTCTATATGGGGCAATTTGGAGAACTCAATTGACTAGATCCATGTTTTTTGGACTGTGGGAGGAAACCGGAGAACCCGGAGGAAACCCACGCGGACACGGAGAGAACATGGAAACTCCACCCAGATTGGGATTCGAGCCGGGAATCCCTAGTGCTGAGAGGAGAACATGCTAACCACTAAACCACCGTGCCGCCAACTGAAACCAGATTTTTTTATTTAATTGGTTATGGTAAAGATCTTCTGAAGTTGTATGATGCTACTCGTTACACTGCTGTCACACTGTTAACCAAATTAAAAATAGCAGGTTTACAGGTTTTTTATTAGACGTGCTCAGAGAAAGAAACCTTTAACAGTCCAGAGACATGAACATTTTCACATCTAACGTTTCTTTTATTCTCCGCAACCAAAAAAGATTGTTATATCATGACATCTGTAGTAGGGGTGAGCTGCAATATTCGCTGATTCGACGATTCGATTCGGAGAACCGTAGTCGACTATGAACCTCATAGCCGAATGTACCATTTTGACCACATGGGGGCGCTCATGGCTGCTGCTAATCATTAGTTTTTACATGAAATGTCTTGTTTTCATTATATATATAGCCTTTTGTCAAATAAAATCATCCTAATTTCTAGAAAAAAAAAAGAAAAAAAAAAAAAAAAAAAAAGGTTTTCTTTTGTTAGAAAAACAAGTAAAATATAAAAAAAATCTTTTTTAAAAACCACGCTTATAGCGCCATCTTGTGGTGAAATTTTAACTGATTCGACTATCAGTCGACTATAGGGAAAATCTGACGAATCAGATTCGACTATGAACATCCTTAGTTGAAGACACCCCTAATCTGTAGATAGAGGGTTGTGTGGCACTGTGCTTTGCTGCGACGCTTCACTAAGATGCACTAAGGATTCGTTTCACAAGTGGATATGGTTGGAGAATGACCCGCCAAATAGCCAGACAATGGAATGTGGAAAAAGTAGCTGTGTGATGACAATACGTGTGTGAGGTGCAAAATCTAATGCAAACGGCTCTTGAGAAAAATGCAACGTATGTAATTCTTTTTTTGAAATGCTCAGCTTTGGGAATAGTCATTGGGTTCAGATGCATCCACAGGCAAAACATAGAACCATCAATCGTTTGAACACACCTTCTTTTTGCTTTTTTTTTAATTAAAATTATTCTTAAAGATGACCTTTGTAGTTTTACAAATACAGACTGTAGTCCATCTGTGGACTATAGCACATGTAGCTCAGTGGTTAAGGTGTTGGGTTGTCAATCTGTAGGTTGGGGGTTCAAATCCCAGGTCTATTGAAGTTACCAATGTGGGTCCTTGAGCAAGACCCTTAACCCTCATTGCTGCAGAGATGCTGTGATTAACCCTGTGCTCACCTTGTAAGTCGCTTTGGATAAAAGCTTTTGCTAAATGACCAAATGGAAATGTAGTCTCCTTTACTACACAGTACACTAACGGTCAGGACCCCAATATTACCACCACAGAGCCACATGATTTATACCTGTTCTGGGATGGTACTGACCAATAGAGAACAAAAACAGAGGTCTAACAAAAAAAAAAAAAGAAACAAGATGAATTACAGTCTGTAATTGTAAAACTCAGAAGCCCATCTATAATTGAAGAAAATGAAGCGAGGACGAAGAGTCTACAAACTTTTGACATCTTCAGATGTCATTTTGCAATATGCATCATATCTCTAGGCTGAGATACTCTAGGCCGGCTGCTTTTTAGACTGAGATTCTTTTATAAACGAAGCTACATATAAATATAATAATAATAATAATAATAATAATAATAAATTTTATTTGATGGCGCCTTTCTGGACATTCAAGGTCACCTTACAAAGAAAAACAATAAAAAACAACAATAATAAATAAAGCAATCAGTCTAATCATAGTAAGCAAAAATAAATTTAAGTAAAAATTACTAATAAAATTTAAAATAAATTATTAGATAAATTAAATAAATAAATAAATTAAAAGATAGAGGAAATAAAATCAGAGATTATAAGCAATTCTAAAAAGGTACGTTTTGAGACTCGACTTAAACTGTGAGATGGAGTCCAATTTCCTTAAGTAATAAATATATAGAATAGAATAACCTTCGGGCGGCACGGTGGCTTAGTGTTTAGCATGTTCGCCTCTCAGCGCTAGGGATTCCCGGTTCGAATCCCCATCTGGGTGGAGTTTCCATGTTCTCCCCGTGTCTGCGTGGGTTTCCTCCGGGTTCTCCGGTTTCCTCCCACAGTCCAAAAACATGGATCAAGTCAATTGAGTTCTCAAAATTGCCCCATATAGAGTGTGTCTGTGTGAGTGATTGTGTGTCCAGCGATGGATTGGCGCCCTGTCCTGGGTCTATCTGCCCAGCGCCCGAGACGTTCTCCCCTGGATGGGCATGGGGAACCCCACCGCGACCCCAATAGAGGATAAAGCGGGAGATAATGAATGAATGAATGAATGAATGAAGAATAACCTTCTTGCAATCCTAATTAGGATACAGATCTGCCTTTGTTTATGTTTATAGGTAAATGGTAGCAGACATAAATATGGGTTCTCACCACATCTTTGGGACGGCGATTGTGATCGACCATATCCAGAAGAGGGTAAGCTTCCCGCAACATATCGATGGTGACAACATTCTGAAAACCCACGCTGGAGTCACTTCTGTTAAAGGTGAACTTTACAAGAAATGGACCTGTCTGTACAGTAACATGTGACAATAAACAATAAACACATCTTCAATTGAAATATTGTGCTCTTAACAATTATTAAAACTTGGATCATGGTCATTTTAAGTGGAACTACTGGAGTTCTTATATTTACTGGTCTAATGGACCGGGCGGCACTGTGGATTAGCACGTTCTAATCCACAGTGGATTGTCCGTGTGGGTTTCCTCCGGGTTCTCCGGTTTCCTCCCACAGTCCAAGAACATGGTTCAAATCAATTGAGTTCTCCAAATTGCCCCATATAGAGTGTGTCTGTGTGAGTGAGTGAGTGCCCAGTGATAGATTGGCGTCCTGTCCTGGGTCTATCTGCCCAGCGCCCAAGATGTTCTCTCCTGTATGGGCATGGGGAACCCCACCGCGACCCTAATAGAGGATAAAGCGGAAGATAATGAATGAATGAATAAATTTGTATCATGGTGATTTTAAGTGGAACTACTGGAGCACGGTGCCTTAGTGGTTAGCATGTTCTCCTCTCAGCGCTAGGGATTCCCGGTTCGAATCCCAATCTCGGTGGAGTTTCTATGTTCTCCCCGTGTCCGCGTGGGTTTCCTCCGGGTTCTCCGGTTTCCTCCCACAGTCCAAAAACATGGTTCAAGTCAATTGAGTTCTCCAAATTGCCCCATATAGAGTGTGTCTGTGTGAGTGAGTGTGTGCCCAGTGATAGATTGGCATCCTGTCCTGGGTGTATCTGCCCAGCGCCCGAAACGTTCTCCCCTGAATGGGCATGGGCATGGGAACCCCCGTCCCCCGCAATCCTAATATAGGATAAAGCGATAGATAATGGATGTATATTCACTGGACCACTATTTTCCACATGACTTCAACATCCAACATACATCTCCACTTTCCTATATTAAGTTAGTTCATAATACGGCTGAAGTGCCCTTAAGCAAGGCACCTAACCCCAATTGCTCCCTAGGTGCCATATACAAGGCTGCCCACCGTTAAAGGCATACTTTACTAGTGTGTATATGTGTGTTTTACTGCGCAGAGGGGTTAAATGTGGAGGACTAATTACTCAGTGTGTAAAGCACAGTGGACAATATTGATCACTTCAATTGGCGGGGGATTTTAAACCCGAATGTTGTAACTCTGTTATTCAAAATCCTAAAAATAATATAAACAAATGAGACCAGTGAGAATGTGGAAATTTAGGTAAAGCCACAAACTCCTCATATATATGCCTCAACAAGTATATCAGTCAGAGCTATGATATAAATAACGAAATTCTTAAATTTAATAGTTTTAATCTAATAAGTAAATCATCTGGATGTATGGAATGAGTGATACATGCATGCCCCCATGCAGTGAGGTTTATAATAATAACGTTATGATAAGGATACTTGTGTGCGACCTCCAGTACTGGACCCTGTCCGGATACCAGCACACACATCTTATGGAACTGTGTGAAGATTCGCAATGGACTGTGGGACATCACCACCTGATCAGGCGACACCTGTATTCAAAACATTATATTAACATTGGTTCTGAAAAAAACTTCATGGACATAAAAAAAGAATAATAAAAATGAAACTGACCTCGACTTCCAAAAGATGTGATAGCTGTTCAGCCTTGGTCTGACGTAAGCTGTTCCCAGCATTGGTCACAAAGACCACTGGGACTTTATATTTCCCATTTCCGTCCACCAGGTTTCTAAAGCATTGCTTAGCTGCCGGTATGGGAGTTCTTCCACGCACCAGGACCCCATCGATGTCAAAAAGCAGCCCAAAAGAGCCACAAACAGACTGGGAGACAGAAAATAATGCATATAGATATATATTAACATATACTAACATAAGTTTCAAATTCGGCACATTTGTTTTTGCCAAGGGCTTTCAATTTGTGGGCATGGTAGCTCAGTGGTTAGGGCGTTGGGCTATCAATCTGAAGGTTGCGGGTTCAAATCCCAGGTCCACTGAAGTTACCAATGTGGGTCCTTGAGCAAGAACATTAACCCTCATTGCTCCAGGGATGTTGTGATGAACCCTGTGCTCACCTTGTAAGTCACTTTGGATAAAAGCATCCAATAAATGACCAAATGTAAATGTAAATGTAATGTAGTAACACTTTAGGTAAGAGACAGCGCAGACTGTGATGGTCTTTAATTAGACATAGGTTAATTAACGCACCTACCGTCAGCTCCACTGTTAAACATGTACAGCCTTTATAACCTGGAACATCACATGTAGTGATGAGCACAGGAACAGGCTTTATTTACAAACTATATTAAACAAGTTCAAGTTCAAGTAATTTATTTATAGAGCGCTTTTTACAACAGTACATTGTCACAAAGCAGCTTTGCAGAATGAAAAGCCTTTAAACCCCCAAAGAGCAAGCCGAAGCGACAGTGGCAAGAAAAAAAAAACTCCCCGTTATGTTGTTATTTAAGGAAGAAACCTTGGGAGAACCAAGACTCAGTGTGGGACTCATCCTCCTTGAGCGGCCGGGCAGCAACTACAGTGTAGGACACTAATGTACAGATATTAAACAAATGGAAAACTCTAAAAACTGGAAAACTATATGTGAGTCCATTAGGGGGCGTCCTGCAGGACCGGCAGTCCAATTAATATTCAGGTTCCATCCAGTATTCGTCGGCAGAGCCATGGATGAAGAATAAACAACCCTTAAACACATCTGTAGGCTGGTGTCTCTGTCGTCATCTGACATTCCTGCTGCTCACAATACTCCTTTCTGTGGTATTAAGATGTTTCAGCTTCTAAAGGCTAATTTTAATTTTAAGTAAAGGGGCAGGAAAACCAGTTGAGGATGCAAATCATCTCATTTTGAGAATCAGGTGTTTATCATGTGCTTTTTATCTGCTGTATAATAAAATCTATACCTATTAATCTGTGTATGTTCATAAGGTTTTATGGACAGTTTATGATCCATCCACAAATTTGATGTCTTTGTAAGTAATAGGAATTTGTGGGTAAAACCAAATACTTAGAATCTCTCACGATTCATGTATAAAATCCTTATTATGTTGTACAAAACTCAATAAAAGATTTGTTCACTGTACTCAAATGAACTCCACAGATCTCAGACCAACAGAGCACCTGGAGGATACGATGAAATCGGACATTTGCATTATGGTTGGGCAGCTGACAATTTGTATGAAGCTATCGTGTCAATGTGAAACACATTTTCTTATATTAATGTTGTTTTAAAGTACCGCATTTTCCGGAATATAAGGCGCACCTAAAAGCCTAACATTTTCCCAGAAATCGGACGTGCGCCTTATAATCCGGTGCACCTTATACGTGTACTGAGTTCCAAAATCTATAAAAGTATTGTTGTGCGACCGGGTGGTTTTTTGTTCCACACATCGCCGCCCTGCTGGTCTGTGACTCCATGCGCGCTCATCTCACAGAAAAGTCGAGTGAAGAAAATTAATTCGGAGCTCGCCGTCATTCCGGGAGGATTAAATAAAGAACTCCGACCGCTGGACATTGGTGTAAACGGGGCGTTTAAAGTAAAGTCGCGGGCGGCGTGGGAGCGATGGATGATAGACGGCGAACACACGTTTACTAAAACTCGGGAGGCGGCGGCGGGGCGAGTTACGGCACCGTCTGTGAATGGGTTGTGGACGTCTGGGCCGAGGTTTCTGCCGTGACCGTCGTCCGAGCTTTCGCGAAAGCCGGCGTCGTCGCCGAACGGCCGCCCGGAGACGAGACGGACTCGGACATCGATGAGAGGGAACACCGGAGTGCTCGATAGAGAACCAGCTTTTTAATTCAGACACAGAAGACGAGGACGCTGATGGATTTGTGGGAGAAGAGAGATTAAAATAATGTGTGTTTTATCAAGTAGTAGAATAAACTTCAATTATAAATCAGCGTTTTGCATCCTTTACTTTTCTTGTAGATCGTATGTTTTAGCGAGTGCCTTATAATACACTGCCGTACAGAATAAGTACCGTACAGAAATAGAGTCCCTAATTCAGACTGCGCCTTATAGTACGGTGCGCCTTATACGTGGCTCAAATACAGAAATAGACCCCGTAATTCAAACTGCGCCTTATAATACGGTGCGCCTTATGGTCCAGAAAATACGGTAGTAAGCTAATATAAATTAAAAAAAAAATGCAGGGTCTCTGTACTAATTTGGAATATCTGAAAGCCAGCAGATATTGGGTGAGGACACCCGCTTACACGTTCTGATTGAGTTTAATTTGTCTTGACTGAAAAGCAGATCAACAAAGTCTGTAGGGGAGAAGATTACATTTACATTTACATTTGGTTATTTATTGGACGCTTTTATCCAAAGCGACTTACAAGGTGAGCACAGGGTTCATCACAACATCCCTGGAGCAATGAGGGTTAAGGGTCTTGCTCAAGGACCCACATTGGTAACTTCAGTGGACCTGGGATTGGAACCGCCAACCTTCAGATTGATAACCCAACACCCTAACCACTGAGCTACCGCTCCCAGTGATAAATCAGTCAGTGGGATTTACTTTAGTCAAGCAACTGGCTACCACACTTCCGTATAAACCGATCTCCATGTCCGGTGTATGTGAGTGATGATGTCTTTATGACAAACATTACCAGTTGGTTTAGTCTGAATGCAAATTTATACCGATACAGAATTAACAAATGTCTAAACAAAGACTGTTTCTGTTTAAAACACCATATTAAAAACTATTTATATCACTGTGGGGGGGGGAAGCCAGAGTAAACACATGCAACAGCTTTACTGCACTATTCTGATTGAACTCTACAGAGTGTAGTCTGTGAGAATTACAGAATAATCACATCAGTGATTAGAGTCTGCAGTATCTGACCCTTTTAGTTCTGCTGCTGCCGGAGTCACATGCTGTCAATCAAACTCTGTCTATGCTTTATCAGCTCTTCCTGCTTTATCTGCTTTTCCTGTCTGTGTGTTGTTTTTTTTTTTTTTTTTTTTTTAGCAGTTTACTTGACAGGTCGTCAGCTCTTCATTAATGGCTCTGCATGACGCACTTGGATTTCTATTGGACTGGTGGTGGAGCAGTCCTGCAGGATGACCTCAATGGACTTATATAGTTTCCCAATTGTTAAATACGGGTCACCTGATCACAATAATCTGTACATGGCTGTCCTGCACTGTTGATGCTACCTGGCCGCTAGGGCTGCAACTAACGATTATTTTGATAATCGATTAATCGGTCGATTATTTTTTCGATTAATCGATGAATCGGATAAATTAAAAAAAAATGTCCATGTCTTTACATTTACATTTTAATCATTTAGCAGACGCTTTAATCCAAAGATGGATGTTTTTCAGTAAATTTATTCTATAGTATAGTATTATATATAGTAATTTTATTCAAAATGTTTAAGTTAACATTTCCTGTAATTAATGAAAAGCACAATGAAAGAAATAATGTATCATCTAAACATCCCTCACTTCAACTCCAAATAACACATGATACTCAGTTGCCCTCAGTAATGAACCAAACATTGTCTGTTCTGTGGCCTATTGGAAAAAAATATTAATTGACAAATGAACTAATTAACAATCAGCTATTGAAAAAATATAATTAACAAATTAGCCAGTTAACAAAAAAAATACCTCTTGTGTGAAATTTCAATTGGACACCGAGACATATGTGGCTGCTTTGCACTCTGTGTACAAGGCTTCCCATTTGTCTCGACGTGGGGGGGGGGGTGGGGTGGGATTCATCATCGATACTTTGGATAATCGATTTTTATCGATTTTATCGATTCGTTGTTGCAGCGCTACTGGCCGCTCAAGGAGGATGAGTCCCCCACTGAGCCTTAGTCGTCCCAAGGTTCCATCCATCCATTATCTTCCGCTTTATCCTCTACTAGGGTCATGGGAGGGGGGGGTTCCCCATGCCCATCCAAGTGCTAACGTCTTGGGCGCTGGGCAGATACACTCAGGACAGGGCGCCAATCTATCGCTGGGCACACACTCACACACACAGATCCAGTCTATATAGGGCAATTTGAAGAATTCAATTGACTTGATCCATGAGGAAACTCGGAGAACCTGGATGAAACCCACGCGGACACGGGGAGAACATGGAAACTCCAGATTGGGATTCGAACCGGGAATCCGTAGTGCTGAGAAGAGAACGTGCTAACCACTAAGCCACCGTGCCGCCCCCTCCCAAGGTTCCTTCCTAAAAAAAAAATAACATGACAGCAAGTTTCGTCTTGCCACTGTCGCTTAGGAAGTTTCTTTGGGGGTTCCAATGTACTGTTGTAAAAAGTGCAATACAAATAAACTACTTCTAATTGAAATATCAGCTCATCTGCCAGGGCGGCACGGTGGCTTAGTGGTTTAGCATGTTCTCCTCTTAGCACTAGGGATTCCCGGTTCGAATCCCCATCTGGGTGGAGTTTCCATGTTCTCCCCGTGTCCACGTGGGTTTCCTCCGGGTTCTCCGGTTTCCTCCCACAGTCCAAAAACATGGATCAAGTCAAAAATTGAATCCTCCAAATTGCCCCATATAGCGTGCGTTTGTGTGAGTGAGTGTGTGTCCAGTGATAGATTGGTGTCCTGTCCTGGGTGTATCTGCCCAGCGCCCGAAACGTTCTCCCCTGGATGGGCATGGGGAACCGCCCCCGCAACCCTAATAGAGGATAAAGCTGAAGATAATGAATGAATGAATGAGTTCACCTGCCCCCAAAAGTCACCCCACCATTAACCTACTATACTATAAAACCTCTGAAATCATATTTACCCCGATCTGATGACTCGTGTAAATATTACAGAAGGATAATTGGTTTCGCGTCATGGTGAAATCAAATTTAGTCTAATTGTATTAATGATAGGCGGCACGGTGGTTTAGTGGTTGGCATGTTCTCCTCTCAGCGCTAGGGATTCCCGGTTCGAATCCCCATCTGGGTGGAGTTTCCATGTTCTCCCCGTGTCTGCGTGGGTTTCCTCCAGGTTCTCCGGTTTCCTCCCACAGTCCAAAAACATGGATCAAGTCAATTGAGTTCTCCAAATTGCCCCATATAGAGTGTGTCTGTGTGAGTGAGTGTGTGCCCAGCGATGGATTGGCGCCCTGTCCTGGGTGTATCTGCCCAGCGCCCGAAACGTTCTCCCCTGGATGGGCATGGGGAAACCCCCCGACCCTAATAGAGGATAAAGTGGAAGATAATGAATGAATGAATGTATTAATGATTATAAGGATAGTAATGGTATTATACTGCGCATGCGCAACCCCAAAATCGGCCGTTTCTGTAAACATTTTTATCAATTTGACAGATTATATGATTTTTATTACATTGTAGAGACCAGTTTTAATCCGTAAACACGATTAATGCTGTTTAGAGTGCATTTTGAATACAGAACAGTGAGTAATGTTACTTACGTTGCTGTAACGGCGAGTCTGCGCAGACTGGACTGAACCGGTTACTGACGGTTTGCAGGTATTCAGCGCGCGCCATGCCAGTTTAAACATCCTAAATTAAACAGATCTCTAACACGGATTCCTTATAAAACAATAAAAAGGCGACGGATTAAAAGCCTATAATGTTTGTAACATGACACTTGACGGCTTCAGCTTCGGTCAATTCTTCACGCTTCTCCTCGGCAGCACCGGCTTATCGTCGCTGCTTTGCAAACGCACCGCTTTCATTCCTGATAACAGAACCTGAAACGTAAAGTCGTGTTTATCTATTAAAAAAAATTTGTTAGCGCGTTTGCTTGTACGTTTTTTTTTTTTTTAAAAAAAAGAGCCTAAACCGAGACCCACACAGAGCTAAACTTCTGCCGGTGTAACACCGAATCCTGTGACCATCACCTTCTGTGACCACAGAGGGCGCTGTTGCCAATATGCATCCATCCATTATCTTCCGCTTTATCCTCTATTAGGGTCGGGGGGGGGGGGGGGGGTTCCCCATGCCCATCCAGGGGAGAACGTTGGGCAGATACACCCAGGACAGGGCGCCAATCTATCGCTGGACACTCACTCACTCACACACACACACACTCTACATGGGGCAATTTGGAGAATTCAATTGACTTGTGGTGGCACGGTGGCTTAGTGGTTGGCATGTTCTCCTCTCAGCACTAGCGATTCCCGGTTCGAATCCCAATCTGGGTGGAGTTTCCATGTTCTCCCCGTGTCCGCGTGGGTTTCCTCCGGGTTCTACGGTTTCCTCCCACAGTCCAAAAACATGGATCGAGGTCAATTGAGTTCTCCAAATTGCCCCATATAGAGTGTGTCTGTGTGTGTGAGTGTGTGTCCAGTGATAGATTGGTGTCCTGTTCTGGGTGTATCTGCCCAGCGCCCGAGACGTTCTCCCCTGGATGGGCATGGGGAACCCCCCCGCGACACTAATGAATGGATGGTTTATTGATTGGTCATTTTTTAATTGATTGGTCACAACAACTGTGCAAAACGTGTTTTAATAACCGGCTTTTAAATGTTTCGTTATTCGTTTTTTAAGCCTCATAGACGTTTTAAAATTACAAAATCATTTTAAGATGGATTTGGGGAGCGCGAATTGGCAACAGGTCGGCACAGTGGTTTAGTGGTTGGCATGTTCTCCTCTCAGCACTAGGGATTCCCGGTTCGAATCCCAATCTGGATGGAGTTTCCATGTTCTCCCCGTGTCCACGTGGGTTTCCTCTGGGTTCTCCGGTTTCCTCCCACAGTCCAAAAACATGGATCAAATCAACTGACTTACTTCATTGTGTATTTTTGGTACTTTTTTAATTTACTGCGTTTATTTAATTTTTTATTTCCACTTTTGTATATACAAACAAAACTAATGGGGGGGGGGGTTCCTCATGCCCATCCAGGGGAGAACGTTTCGGGCGCTAGGCAGATACACCCAGGACAGGACACCAATCTATCACTGGACACACACTCACACAAACACTCTGCTATTTTCCCCGAGGGATTTAATAAAGTAATGGGTGGTTTAGTGTTTAGCATGTTCTCCTCTCAGCACTAGGGATTCCCAGTTTGAATCCCACTCTGGGTGGAGTTTCCATGTTCTCCCCGTGTCAGCAAGGGTTTCCTCCGGGTTCTCCGGTTTCCTCCCACAGTCCAAAAACAAGCATTGAATTCTCCAAATTGCCCCATATAGAGTGTGTCTGTGTGAGTGAGTGTGTGTCCAGTGATAGACTGGTGTCCTGTCCTGGGTGTATCTGCCCAGCGCCTGAAACGTTCTCCCTGGGCATGGGGAACCCCCCCCGCGACCCTAATAGAGGATAAAGTGGAAGATAATGCATGGACTGAATTGGCAACAGCGCCCTCTAGCGTCACAGAATCCAACGGTTACAGAATTCAGAGCTACACCGGTTGGTGTAACAACCTAGCCCGTGTCGTGTCTGCGTAAAAGTTGCGCAGCACTGACGCTCAGCTAAACTTCCGGCCTAACGGACAAACAAACAAAAGCACACGATTGTGTCCAGGTAACAGATTTCTAATTCATAACCGACATTTTAAGAATAAAGACATAAAACAATGTAGAAAATACATTTACCGAATTTTAAAAAGCCGTCCGCTCGTCATTTCGCTTGTTTTTGTTGAGCTGTTGCTTTTTAAAAAGGAACCGGGCACACTTAAGGGCTGTGTCTCAATTCGCATAATAGGGCACTAAAAGTGTCTGATCGTCGTTCTGTCGTAGGGACCTATTCGGGCCGTGTGGACTTTTTGGCATGCGATTTGGGACGCGGCCGCATTTAGCGCTAGTTTTAAGTAGACGGTTACTATTCTTTTTACAAACTGAACTTCTGTGCCGGCTTTCGGCGTTCTTGTTGTTTAATTTGAATATAAAAGGTAAAATGTTGTAGATTCGAAGGTAAGATGTTAAAATATCAATATATTTCTTTATCAGTAGTTTATACGACTACGTGACCCGACTGTTCAAATTTCCCTCGGTGTGTGACGTCATTCTGATGAGCCACTTTATGACGTTTTACAAACTTAACTCGTAATAAAGTTAGTTCTATAACGTTATTTCCAATCGCAATGAACCCCGTGTGAGCATTCATTCATTCATTCATTATCTCCCGCTTTATCCTCTATTAGGGTCGGGGGGGGGGGGGTTCCTCATGCCCATCCAGGGGAGAACGTCTCGGGCGCTGGGCAGATACACCCAGCACAGAGGGCAATCTATCACTGGACACACACTCACTCACACAGACACTCTATATGGGGCAATTTGGAGAACTCAATTGACCGTGATCCATGTTTTTGGACTGTGGGAGGAAACCGGAGAACCCGGAGGAAACCCACGTGGACACGGGGAAAACATGGAAACTCCACCCAGATGGGGATTCGAACTGGGAATCCCTAGTGCTGAGAGGAGAACATGCTAAGCCACCGTGCCGCCCTCCGTGTAAGCATTCATTCATTCATTATCTTCCCGCTTTATCCTCTATTAGGGTCGCAGGGGGGGTTCCCCATGCCCATCCAGGGGAGAACGTCTCGGGCGCTGGGCAGATAGACCCAGAACAGGACGCCAATCTATCACTGGACACACACTCACTCACACAAACACACTCTATATGGGGCAATTTGGAGAACTCAATTGACTTGATGCATGTTTTTCGACTGTGAGTCAAAGCTCTGTGCAATTTACATTATATTATATATTGGCAGCGGGGCGGCACAGTGACTTAGTGTTTAGCATGTTCTCCTCTCAGCGCTAGGGATTCCCAGTTCGAATCCCAATCTGGGTGGAGTTTCCATGTTCTCCCCGTGTCCGCGTGGGTTTCCTCCGGGTTCTCCGGTTTCCTCCCACAGTCCAAAAACATGGATCAAGTAAATTGAGTTCTCCAAATTGCCCCATATAGAGTGTGTATGTGTGAGTGAGTGTGTGCCCAGTGATGGATTGGTGTCCTGTCCTGGGTGTATCTGCCCAGCGCCCAAAACATTCTCCCCTGGATGATCATGGGGAACCCCCCCGCGACCCTAATAGAGGATAAATCAGAACATAATGGATGGATGGATGTTAAATCAAACATGTTCCCCATTTTGGACAATGGTATTATTTTACCTTTATGGAGTCTGCCCCGGTGCACAAAGCAAGATCTGTTTATTCATGTTTGAATGAGTTTGATGTTAAATGAACCTGACTTAAAGTATCTCAACTTGATGGTTGGGGTCTGATCACAGGGTTAACACAACACCCCTTGAGCAACGAAGTTAAGTGTGTTTCTCAGCAACCCACACTGCTAATGAGACTGGTTTGAACCTTTTTTAGGGTGTTTTAGATTTATATTTAGTCATTTAGCAGACGCTTTTATCCAAAGCGACTTACAAATGAGAACATTACAAGTCAGAAGTTATGCAGAATGTTATTTTTATTTGTTATTTGATGCTGCGCCCCTCCGCCCCCCATTTTTTACAACAGGTATTTGTTAAAAAGATGCGTCTTCAGTAGTTTCTTAAAACTGTTTAGTGATTCTGCTTTACGGACAGAGTTGGGAAGATCGTTCCACCGTTTTGCAGTGGTGAACGCCACGGAGTGAGAATTAGCTCCTCGGTGATGTGGAACCACCAGGGGGCGATCATCACCGGAGCGAAGTGAACGAGTCGGAGTGTATTTTGAAATATCTCCTAAACTCATTCATTCATTATCTCCACAGACACACTCTATATGGGGCAATTTAGAGAACTCAATTGACTTGATCCATGTTTTTGGACTGTGGGAGGAAACCGGAGAACCTGGAGGAAACCCACGTGGACACGGGGAGAACATGGAAACTCCACCCAGATGGGGATTCGAAGCGGGAATCCCTAGCGCTGAGAGGCGAACGTGCTAACCACTAAGCCACCGTGCCGCAATATCTCCTAAACTTCTTAAGATAAACCTTTAAACCTTAGTTAAAGGTATTGTTATTTTTTATAACAACATTTCCGTAACATTATCTTTAACCTCTCGTTCTGCATTAGCTGTAGTACATGTGGGAGAACTCAGCCTTTACATTGTTGTATATGTTTATTACTTTTCTTTATAGAGTTGCAGTAAGAATGCAGGTTGAAGACTCCCCGCTGCCTCCCATCTCGGAGCGGCTCGCCTACTTACGCCCGTCTCGTGAGCTGCTGGAGTTCTATCGGAAGAAACTGGCCCAGTTTGATGGGGAACATGAGGACCTGCTGCTGCTGCTTGAGAAATATAAGAGCACTACAGATGAGCAGGTTGCTCTCAGATCAGATCAGAACTCTCAGATGTGCTGCCACCGAGGCTCGTGTGTGATGAGCAGTGATGTTTGGTGGTGGATCTGAAATCCTTAATATTATTCACGTCACGCTGTGTTTGTCTCTTTAGCACAAGCTGCAGTGGGAAGTGCGACAGCGAGAGGAGGAAATCGCAGAGCTGCAGAAGGCTGTGAGTGACATGCAGGTTTTCCTCTTCCAGGAACGAGAGCAGGCTCTCCGGCTGTACGCTGAAAATGACCGTCTGAAAATCAGGTGAAATTCTTTACATGACGGAGACACTGCAGCACCTGCATTTACATTCAGTCACTTAAGCAGACACCTGTACAACAAGAAGTGCTGTTTGAGAAACTCCATGCCAACCACTAAACCACCGTGCTGCCCATATACATATATATATATATATATATATACACCGTATTTTCCGGACTATAAGGCGCACCTAAAAGCCTAACATTTTCCCAGAAATCGGACGTGCGCCTTATAATCCGGTGCGCCTTATACGTGTACTGAGTTCCAAATTCTATAAAAGTATTGTTGTGCGACCGGGTGGTTTTTTGTCCCCACATCGCCGCCCTGCTGGTCTGTGACTCCATGCGCGCTCATCTCACAGAAAAGCCGAGTGAAGAAAAGTAATCCGGAGCTCGCCGTCATTCCGGGAGGATTAAATAAAGAATTGCGACCGCTGGACATTGGTGTAAACGGGCCGTTTAAAGTAAAGTCGCGGGCGGCGTGGGAGCGATGGATGATAGACGGCGAACACACGTTTACTAAAACTCGGGAGGCGGCGGCGGGGCGAGTTACGGCACCGTCTGTGAATGGGTCGTGGACGTCTGGGCCGAGGTTTCTGCCGTGACCGTCGTCCGAGCTTTCGCGAAAGCCGGCGTCGTCGCCGAACGGCCGCCCGGAGACGAGACGGACTCGGACATCGATGAGAGGGAACGCCGGAGTGCTCGATAGAGAACCAGCTTTTTAATTCAGACACAGAAGACGAGGACGCTGATGGATTTGTGGGAGAAGAGAGATTAAAATAATGTGTGTTTTATCAAGTAGTAGAATAAACTTCAATTATAAATCAGCGTTTTGCATCCTTTACTTTTCTTGTAGATCGTATGTTTTAGCGAGTGCCTTATAATACGCTGCCGTACAGAATAAGTACCGTACAGAAATAGAGTCCCTAATTCAGACTGCGCCTTATAGTACGGTGCGCCTTATACGTGACTCAAATACAGAAATAGAGTCCCTAATTCAGACTGCGCCTTATAGTACGGTGCGCCTTATATGTGGCTCAAATATGGAAATAGACCCCGTAATTCAGACTGCGCCTTATAATACGGTGCGCCTTATGGTCCGGAAAATACGGTATATACAGTGTGTGTATATATATATATATATATATATATATATATATATATATATATATATATATATATATATATATATTAGTTCCCTTATAAATTTATAAATATAAAAAAACAGAAGTACTGTGTAAGTGCTGAGTACAGGATTAAATATACATTCATACATAACCCCATTCATTCAAAAGACCATCAACATCACTCATTATCAGATCTGAACTTAACATTTAACTGTATTTTTCATTTCTGTGTTCCAGGGAGCTGGAAGATCGTAAAAAGATGCAACACCTTTTAGCTCTGGTGGGACCGGATACAGGAGAGATCACTTATTTTCACAGAGAGCCTCCTCACAAGGTTTGAATAATGTTTTGTTTTGTAATTGGGTTTCGTTCCGAATGCAAAAGAGACTTGAGTTTTCTCTGGTTATTTGCTTAGGTGACAATTCCTCAGAAGAAGCTGCCTCCCAAATCCCAGGAGACGGGTAAAGTAACAAAACCAAGACCAGGCTCACTGAAAGGTTTGTATTACCACCAATTAATTAACTAATTAGTGGTAATTAATTAATTTTGTTGGGCGGCACGGTGACTTAGTGGTTTAGCATGTTCTCCTCTCAGCGCTAGGGATTCCCGATTCGAATCCCCATCTGGGTGCAGTTTCCATGTTCTCCCCGTGTCCGCGTGGGTTTCCTCCGGGTTCTCTGGTTTCCTCCCACAGTCCAAAAACATGGATCAAGTCAATTGAATTCCCCAAATTGCCCCATATAGAGTGCGTTTGTGTGAGTGAGTGTGTGTCCAGCGATGTATTGGAGTCCTGTCCTGGGTGTATCTGCCCAGCGCCCAAAATGTTCTCCCCTGGATGGGCATGGGGAACCCCACCGCAACCCTAATAGAGGATAAAGCGGAAGATAATGGATGAATGAATGAATGATTTTTGTTTTCTGTGGATAAATTGCCCTTTTTCTACTGAATTTCATACTTCATAAGCAGAATTAATTTAGGATCAAGTAATTTAGAAGCACATCTGTGTTTGATTCAAACAAACCAGTGGATAACACTAATTAACACGCCATCACCATGTCGGTGTCTCCAAGAATAATCCATCACCCAAATAGTACCTGCTCTGTGGGGGTTAGGACTATAAGAGAACAAAAAAGAGACTCTTGAAGTATTTATAATTTGACCATTTATAATTGTAACATTATGAAGTCCAAATATATAGTAAGTTAGAATTATTAAAAATGTTACACATTGTAGTCACATGTAAATCGATGTTCCTTTGTTTATTGACTGTGTCGTTCAGAAGGCAAAAAGAGCTTTTTGGAAAATGACGGAATCGACCCCAAGTCGGAGCAGTACAAGAAAGACAACCAAACTTTATTACTACAGGTGAGTATTTTAACATTCATTCATCCATTATCTTCCGTTTTATCCTATATTAGCGTCGCGGTGGGGTTCTCCATGCCCATCCAGGGGAGAACGTTTCGGGCACTGGGCAGATACACCCAGGACAGGACGCCAATCTATCGCTGGGTACACACTCACTCACAGACACACTCTATATGGGGCAATTTAGAGACTTCAATTGACTTGATCCATGTTTTTGGACTGTGGGAGGAAACCGGAGAACCCGGAGGAAACCCACGTGGACACGGGGAGAACATGGAAACTCCACCCAGATTGGGATTCGAACCGGGAATCCCTAGTGCTGAGAGGAGAACATGCTAACCACTAAGCAACCACTAAAAAAATTTGATGATCTATTTTTGTGAATGAAGGGTGGCTTAGTGGTTAGCATGTTCTCCTCTCAGTACTACGGATTCCCGGTTCGAATCCCCATCTGGGTGGAGTTTCCATGTTCTCCCCGTGTCTGCGTGGGTTTCCTCCGGGTTCTCCGGTTTCCTCCCACAATCCAAAAACATGGATCAAGGTCAGTTGAATTCTCCAAATTGCCCCATATAGAGTGTGTCTGTGTGAGTGAGTGTGTGCCCAGTGATAGATTGGCGCCCTGTCCTGGGTGTATCTGCCCAGCGCCCGAAACATTCTCCCCTGCATGGGCATGGGAGATGACTTTGTTGTCATTGGTCTGAACTATTCTAGGCTTCTGAAATAATAAGTTGATTTATTTCTGTTTTTTTTAATTTATTACCAGTGCCCACCACCTGTATATAGTGTAAATAAAGGTAAAAGAAAAAGAAGTTCTGTTTCGTTCATCTCTCGACCATTTGCCCTAGTGTGGTTACTAGGGGTGAGCTGCAATATTCGCTGATTCGACGATTCGATTCGGAGAACCGTAGTCGACTATGAACCTCATAGTCGAATGTACCATTTTGACCACATGGGGGTGTCCATGGCTGCTGCTAAGCATTAGTTTTTACATGAAATGTCTTTGTTTTCGTTATATATATAGCCTTTTTGTCAAATAAAATCATCCTAATCATCCTAAAACTCATTGATCTGAGTGTTTTAGGTTTTTCCTTTGAAGTGGAAAAAAGTCCAGAACGGGGATCCCATTTACGGTGCTCTAGAAAAACAAGTAAAATATAAAAAAAAAATCTTTTTTAAAAACCACGCTTATAGTGCCATCTTGTTGTGAAATTTTAACTGATTCGACTATCAGTCGACTATAGGGAAAATCTGACGAATCAGATTCGACTATGAAAATCCTTAGTTGAATACAGCCCTAGTGTTTACTTCCAGTACACACACTATTACACTGGTGTATAGTTAATAAAATAATGTGTACAGTATCTCTCATTGTTGAGTTTTTCATAGACGTAGACATCCTACCTGTCCCTGCTTTTCTGTCTGGTAAATTACACAGCCGGTAGACTTCCTGCTAAATCGTAGAATATCCTATACCAGCCTCCCACTCATCAAACGTTTGCTGTATGTTGAGTGATGAGTGTGAACACACAGCCACTGACATTTTTATTGTTCCATGTTAAAAAGGTATCACTTCTGTAACTAAACCTGATGTCCTGATAATAAGCAATGCTTCGTTGAATTTGTTCACCAGGTGGAGGCGCTGCAGGCACAGCTTGAAGAGCAGACACGCCTTGCTAAAGAGCAGGTGGACTCACTGCTGGAGGACAGACGGATCCATATGGAGGAGGAACAGGTCCAGAGTCAGAGGGACCAGGAGCGAATCACCGGACTCACCGAGAAGTAATATGCATTTCTCTGAAATCTTAACACTGTTCTCATTCGGAGAATCTCTCAATTTGGAGAACTCAATTAACTTGATCCATGTTTTTGGACTGTGGGAGGAAACCGGAGAACCCAGAGGAAACCCACGCGGACACGGGGAGAACATGGAAACTCCACCCAGATGGGGATTCGAACCGGAAATCCCTAGTGCTGAGAGGAGAACATGCTAAACCACTAAGCCACCGTGCCAACCTTTCCCATAATTAATTCACAATAATGCACAACCCTTTGTGCCCTATTGCTTTATTACAAAATGGGTAGCTCGGTCCTTATTCCATCCATCCATTCATTATCTTCCGCTTTATCCTCTATTAGGGTCGTGGGGGGGGTTCCTCATGTCCATCCAGGGGAGAACGTTTCTGGCGCTGGGCAGATACACCCAGGACAGGACACCAATCTATCACTGGACACACTCTATATGGGGCAATTTGGAGAACTCAATTGTCTTGATCCAAATTTTTGGACTGTGGGAGGAAACCGGAGAACCCGGAGGAAACCCACACGGACATGGGGAGAACATGGAAACGCCACTCAGATTGGGATCGAACCGGGAATCCCTAGTGATGAGGGGAGAACATGCCAACCACTAAACCACCGTGATTAATTAATTCATTATTCATGATTAATTAATTCATTCATTATCTTCCGCTTTATCCTCTATGAGGGTCGCGGGGGTGGGGGGTGGGGTTCCCCATGCCCATCCAGGGGAGAACGTCTCGGTCGCTGGGCAGATACACCCAGGACAGGACGCCAATCTATCACTGGGCACACACTCACTCACACACACACACACTCTATATGGGGCAATTTGGAGAATTCAATTGACCTTGATCCATGTTTTTGGACTGCGGGAGGAAACCGGAGAACCCGGAGGAAACCCACACGGACACGGGGAGAACATGGAAACTCCACCCAGATTAATTAAATTAGTTAATGTATTTATATTTCGTCTCTCTTGTACAATTAAATATTTCTGCTAATATTTGTCTTTCGCTCCTGACCTTGTCCTCCAGACTGCAGCGCACGCAGAACCTGCTGTATGAGAGCACCAGGGACTTCCTGCAGCTGAAGTTTGAATGTCGATCTCATGAGAAGAGCTGGATGATGGAGAAGGACGCGTTACTTCAAAAGCTCGACTCGTGTCAGGACAAAGTAAAGAAGGGCAGAAGCTTCCCCGAGAAACCAGGTCCCTCTGCAGCTCCAGCGCTGCTCCTTCAACCCCCTGCAGTCACCAGCCAGATGCACCGAGAAGAAATCAGGGTAAAAAAGTACCCCACTACACCAGTTTAACATTATAAAGATCTGCTGAGCCTTTAACAAACAAAAACATTAACAGTAATGAAACAACGGTGCTGTTAAAGTATCAATCAATGCTTTCTGTTAAATCAAAATACATGTTATTGTGGTAATAATAATAATAATAATAATAATACAGTGATAATGTTTTAATATAGTATTTTGCCCACATTGGCAATCCCCATCTGATTCGAATCCCCATCTGGGTGGAGTTTCCATGTTCTCCCCATGTCCATGTGGGTTTCCTCCGGGTTCTCCGGTTTCCTCCCACAGTCCAAAAACATGGATCAAGTCCAAAAACATGGATCAATTGAATTCTCCAAATTGCCCCATATAGAGTGTGTCTGTGTGAGTGAGGGTGCCCAGTGATAGATTGGCGCCCTGTCCTGGGTGTATCTGCCCAGAGCCCGAAACGTTCTCCCCTGGATGGACATGGGGAACCCCCCGCGACCCTAATAGAGGATAAAGCGGGAGATAATGAATGATTGAATAATACAGTGATAATGTTTTAATATAGTATTTTTCCCACATTGGCCTCTCAGCACTAGGGATTCCCGGTTCAAATCCCCATCTGGTTGGAGTTTCCATGTCCTCCCCGTGTCTGCGTGGGTTTCCTCCGGGTTCTCCGGTTTCCTCCCACAGTCCAAAAACATGGATCAAGGTCAATTGAGTTCTCCAAATTGCCCCATATAGAGTGTGTGTGTGTGAGTGAGTGTGTGCCCAGCGATGGATTGGCGTCCTGTCCTGGGTCTATCTGCCCAGCGCCCGAAACGTTCTCCCCTGGATGGGACATGGGGAACCCCACCACGACCCTAATAGAGGATAAAGCGGAAGATAATGGATGGATTTTGCCCACAGTGCTTTACACACAGAGCAATTTGTCCTCCATATTTAATCCATTCATGCAGTGGAACACACACATACTGTATACACACACTGGTGAAGTCAGCGCATGTGCCTGGAGCCCTGTACATGGTGCAGTTGGGGTTTGGTGCCCCAGGACACTTTAACAATAGGACTTGGTGGGACTTGAAATCAAACGGGGACCTTCAGGTCACAAGGCTGGTTACTTAACCCATCCATCCATCCATGTCCTGGGGCACCAAACCCCAACTGCACCATGTACAGGGCTCCAGGCACATGTGCTTACTTCACCAGTGTGTGTATACAGTATGTGTGTGTTTCACTGCATGAATGGATTAAATATGGAGGACAAATTGCTCTGTGTGTGAAGCACTGTGGGCAAAATCCATCCATTATCTCCCACTTTATCCTCTATTAGGGTCGCGGTGGGGTTCCCCATGCCCATCCAGGGGAGAACCTTCAGGCGCTGGGCAGATACACCCAGGACAGGACACCAATCTATCACTGGACACACACTCACTCACACAGACACACACTATATGGGGCAATTTGATAGATAGATATAGATAGATAGATAGAATACTTTATTCATCTCGAAGGAAATTTAGCAGCCAGTAGCATTAACAGTACAGTAAAAAATAGATATTATTTTGATTTAGGGAATGAATTTATTTATATATATATTAGGGGTGAGCTGCAATATTCGCTGATTCGACAATTCGATTCGGAGAACCGTAGTCGACTATGAACCTCATAGTCGAATGTACCATTTTGACCACATGGGGGTGCCCATGGCTGCTGCTAAGCATTAGTTTTTACATGAAATGTCTGTTTTGGTTATATATATAGCCTTTTGTCAAATAAAATCATCTTCATTTCTGTTAATATTTTTTTTAATGATGTGTGCGCTTTAACAATAGGCTACACATTAATAAAGCAAGTGAAATATAAAAAAAAAAAAAATCTTTTTTAAAAACCACGCTTATAGCGCCATCTTGTGGTGAACTTTTAACTGATTCGACTATCAGTCGACTATAGGGAAAATCTGACGAATCAGATTCGACTATGAAAATCCTTAGTTGAAGACACCCCTAATATATATATATATATATATATATATATAATATATATATATATATATATATATATATATATATATATATATATATATATATATTTACATTTACAATTTACTGTTATAAAGTGTCAAGTGTGTAATAGTAGCAAAAATAAAGTGTCCAGTATGGATGGAGCTCTAAGTGGTACTGTGCAAAATATCCATGTTTGATCCATGTTTTTGGACTGTGGGCGGAAACCGGAGAACCTGGAGGAAACCCTTGCTGACATGGGGAGAACATGGAAACTCCACCCAGATTGCTATTTGTGGTTTCTTAACCCCAAGCCTAAATCAGGTTGTTAAATGCTGGTGTGTGTTTTTTTTTTTATCAGGCTTTACAGGAGGAGTTAAAACAAGCTCATAAGCTGGCAGACATGTACAGAGAGCAGTGTGTAGAACTGGAGACCGAGCTGGCACAGATCCGAGAGGAGGGGGACGTGGGACAGGAGATCTTCAAGGTACATTACGTTTACGTTTGGTCATTCAGCCAACGCTTTTATCCAAAGCGACTTAGAGAGCGAGCAACAGCATCCCTGCAGCAATGAGGGTTAAGGGTCTTGCTCAAGGAGCAACATTGGTAACTTCAGAGGACCTGGGATTTGAACCCCCAACCTTCAGATTGATAACCCAACACCCTGACCACTGACCACACCCAACATGTACACTACTCACGTCATTACATACACTGAAGAGCTACGAGTGTGTTTACATCAGACTAAACCTTTGTAAGGCTCCAAAGACTTATTGTTTACAGCAGGGGTGCTCAATACGTCGATCGCGAAGGGGTGTCCGGTCGATCGCGATGGAGGTTTGAGAAAAAAATCTCGTATCAGCGCTTTTTTTTTACAGCACATTATCGGAAGCACTTATACACACGCACGCACGCATTGTAACACACAACGTGATTCATTCCGAATCCCCCCCCCACCCCCCTGTCTCTCACGCTGTTCCCAAAACCGGCCCGTGCCCCCGCCTCCGTGCCTAAATCCGAAGCACTGCCTCGAGAATCTACATTAGATTTACATTACATTACATTAGAAAGTTTCTGTTTGTGTTTTTACACTTTATTTGACCGACAAGACGAGTGAAGGGGACTCCAAAACAACTAAAATACCACTTTCATTTAGAGTGAGAGGATGAATATTTTTTTACAATGTCAAACTCACAATGCCTTTGCTCGATTTGCCAAGTAGCCATTGCCCTTCCACTGTGTTCGGTCGTTTGGTTGTAACTAAAACCAAGATTTCATGCTATTTGCTGCAATTTCTGTGAAAATGGCAACATGAAGTCGTCTTTTTTATGCTGATTCGATAATACTAACATCCATCCATCCATCCATTATCTTCCGCTTTATCCTCTGTTAGGGTCGCGGGGGGGTTCCATGCCCATCCAGGGGAGAGCGTCTCAGGCGCTGGGCAGATACACCCAGGACAGGGTGCCAATCTATCACTGAACACACACTCACTCACACACACACACACACTCTATATGGGGCAATTTGGAGAATTTCAATCGACTTGATCCATGTTTTTGGACTGTGGGAGGAAACCGGAGAACCCGGAGGAAACCCACGCGGACACGGGGAGAACATGGAAACTCCACCCAGATTGGGATTCGAAGCG
This sequence comes from Corydoras sp. C115, assembly GCA_019802505.1. Taxonomy (NCBI): domain Eukaryota; kingdom Metazoa; phylum Chordata; class Actinopteri; order Siluriformes; family Callichthyidae; genus Corydoras; species Corydoras sp. C115. Next base: position 30,825 of record JAFMOC010000121.1, read on the forward strand.
GGAATCCCTAGTGCTGAGAGGAGAACATGCTAACTACTAAGCCCAATACTAACATGATGTGTGTAAACAGGTTTCGATATAAAAACCTAAAAAAAGATTGACCCTGGTAGATCTCGATGACCTGTCCAATGCGATGACCTGTCCAATGGAAAAGTAGATCTCGGGCCAGAAAAGTGTGGGCACCCCTGGTTTACAGCATGGTTTTGCTTAAACAGGTAAAAAAAAAAACGGAGGAAACCCACGCAGACACGGGGAGAACATGGAAACTCCACCCAGATTTGGATTCGAACCTGGAATCCCCAGTACTGAGAGGAGAACATGCTAACCACCATGCCACAGTGTTGCGCCTGTTTATAGTTGTTGATATTTAACATGTCATTCATGCTCATGGTTTTGTGTCTGTTTGCAGAAACGCTCGGACAAAATCGCGAAGCGTCTTCAGTTAATGACCCAGCGTTACGAAGCTCTGGAGAAGAGGCGAGCCATGGAGGTGGAGGGCTTCAAAACCGACATCAAACATCTGCGGCAGAAGCTGAAAGACGTGGAGAAGCAGCTTTTTAAGGTGATAAAGCAATAAGACACATTACTGTGAATCAGTTACGGGAATGTCGTTACACCATTCCCATGATTTATTCACAATAATGTACGACATCTAAGACTTTATTATCATAGTGTGTTTGTAACCATTTTATAAAAATGGTTACAACATCAGGAAGATCAGACCCTTCTTGACTGAACATGCGACCCAACTGCTAGTTCAAGCCCGCATCCTATCCCGGCTTGATTATTGTAATGCGCTACTTGCCGGTATCCCAGCTTCCACAATCAGACCTCTTCAGCTAATTCAGAACTCTGCAGACCGACTCGTGTTTAACCCCCAAGAGAACTCAAGTGACTCCATCACTCATGTCCCTCCATTGGTTCCTGTAGCTGCTGCATTCAGTACAAGTCACTGACTCTGGCATACAGAACCATTTCTGGATCTTCCCCTCCTACCTTCACTCTATCTTTACAAAATACACTCCGACTCGTTCACTTCGCGCCGGTGATGATCGCCCCCTGGTGGTTCCACCTCACCGAGGAGCTAATTCTCACTCCGTGGGTTCACCACTGCAAAATGGTGGAACGATCTTCCCAACTCTGTCCATAAGGCAGAATCACTAAACAGTTTTAAGAAACTACTGAAGACGCATCTCTTTAACAAATACCTGTTGTAGTAAAAAAAAATAAAAATAAAAAAAATAAAATAAAAAAAGGGGGGGGGGAGCAGCATCGAATAACAATCAGGTTTGATGAACTTACAGTATAGTTGGTTTTCTCCATGGCTTCTGACTTGTGGTGTTCTCATTTGTAAGTCGCTTTGGATAAAAGCGTCTGCTGAACGACTAAATGTAAATAAAAGCAATAAGACACTTAAGGTTGTGTATTATTGTGTAAAAAAACATTAACTGTACCAACAGTACCTCTTTCCTGTGATTTATTTACAATAATGCACGCCCTCTCATGCCATATAACTTTAATAACCATCGGTTTATTTTACAGGATTGTATAGATCACAAATTTAGAAACATAGTTGTTACAAATAGTGATGTAACTTGAAATAAAAATGTATAGTGTGTGTGTGTGTGTATACACACATCCATCCATTATCTTCCGCTTTATCCTCTATTAGTGTCATGGTGGGGGGGTTCCCCATGCCCATCCAGGGGAGAACGTTTCGGGTGCTGATCAGATACACCCAGGACAGGACACCAATCTATCACTCACACACACACACTCTGTATGGAGCAATTGAGTGCATTTAATTGACCTTAAATCCATGTTTTTGGACTGCGGGAGGAAACCGGAGAACCCGGAAGAGACCCACACAGACATGAGAACATGGAAACTCTACCCAGCTTGGGATTCGAACCTGGATTCTCAGCGTGAGAGGGGAATGTGCTAAACACTAAGCCACTGTGCAGCCCTTAGGGGTAATTTAGAGCGGCTGGTTTACCTTGATCCATGTTTTTGGACTGTGGGAGGAAACTGGAGTACCCGGAGGAAACCCACACGGACACGGGGAGAACAGTGAATATATATGTATGTATGTATGTGTGTGTGTGTGTGTGTGTGTGTGTGTGTGTGTGTGTGTGTGTGTGTGTGTGTGTGTGTGTGTGTGTGTGTGTGTGTGTGTGTGTGTGTGTATATATATATAAACAAACATAAACAGAACTGCTTTTGTGTTTAGGTGACTCTGAACGTGGGGCCCGATCAGGACCTGGCCGTCCTGCAGGAGGTGCGGCAGTCCAACGCCCGCACCAAGAAGATCCAGGGAGAATTAAAGAACCTCAAAGCAAAGATTTACGGACTGGAGAATGAAATGAGGTTCTGCTGATTTTAAAACGAGTTCTAGAGCTAACTGTGGAAGCGGGGTCTGATCGAGAACCTGACTGCTCTCACTGTGGAAGCGGGGTCTGATCGAGAACCCGACTGCTCTCACTGTGGAAGCGGGGTCTGATCGAGAACCTGACTGCTCTCACTGTGGAAGCGCGGGGTCTGATCGAGAACCTGACTGCTCTCACTGTGGAAGCGCGGGGTCTGATCGAGAACCTGACTGCTCTCACTGTGAAAGCGCGGGGTCTGATCGAGAACCTGACTGCTCTCACTGTGAAAGCGCGGGGTCTGATCGAGAACCTGACTGCTCTCACTGTGGAAGCGGGGTCTGATCGAGAACCTGACTGCTCTCACTGTGGAAGCGGGGTCTGATCGAGAACCTGACTGCTCTCACTGTGGAAGCGCGGGGTCTGATCGAGAACCTGACTGCTCTCACTGTGGAAGCGGGGTCTGATCGAGAACCTGACTACTCTCACTGTGGAAGCGGGGTCTGATCGAGAACCTGACTGCTCTCACTGTGGAAGCGGGGTCTGATCGAGAACCTGACTGCTCTCACTGTGGAAGCGGGGTCTGATCGAGAACCTGACTGCTCTCACTGTGGAAGCGGGGTCTGATCGAGAACCTGACTGCTCTCACTGTGGAAGCGGGGTCTGATCGAGAACCTGACTGCTCTCACTGTGGAAGCGGGGTCTGAGCGAGAACCTGACTGCTCTCACTGTGGAAGCAGGGTCTGAGCGAGAACCTGACTGCTCTCACTGTGGAAGCAGGGTCTGATCGAGAACCTGACTGCTCTCACTGTGGAAGCGGGGTCTGATCGAGAACCTGACTGCTCTCACTGTGGAAGCGGGGTCTGATCGAGAACCCGACTGCTCTCACTGTGGAAGCGGGGTCTGATCGAGAACCCGACTGCTCTCACTGTGGAAGCGGGGTCTGATCGAGAACCCGACTGCTCTCACTGTGGAAGCGGGGTCTGATCGAGAACCCGACTGCTCTCACTGTGGAAGCGGGGTCTGATCGAGAACCTGACTGCTCTCACTGTGGAAGCGGGGTCTGATCGAGAACCCGACTGCTCTCACTGTGAAAGCGCGGGGTCTGATCGAGAACCTGACTACTCTCACTGTGGAAGCGGGGTCTGATCGAGAACCTCACTGTGGAAGCGGGGTCTGATCGAGAACCTGGCTGCTCTCACTGTGGAAGCGCGGGGTCTGATCGAGAACCTGACTGCTCTCACTGTGAAAGCGCGGGGTCTGATCGAGAACCTGACTGCAGTCCCCTCAGCAGTGGAGAGAACCTCGTGAGACGTTCTGCCGGTTGTGAGGATGTGAATGGGATCTTCAGTGCTGACGTGTGAGTTGAAGTGTTCATCAGCGTTATGATGTTTTATTACAAATATTAAAGTTCATATTTCCTCCTGATAAGCTCCACCCACATTGTTACCTAACATTTCAGTTCTAGTGTCAGCAGGTTTAGAGTGAACTCTCCATCCATCATCTTCCGCTTTATCCTCTATTAGGGTCGTCGTGTTGGGGGGGGGGGGGAGGGGGTTCCCCATGCCCATCCAGGGAAGAACGTCTCGGGCGCTGGGCAGATACACCAATCTATCACTGGACACACACTCACTCACACAGACACACTCTATATGGGGCAATTTGGAGAACTCAATTGACTTGATCCATGTTTTTGGACTGTGGGAGGAAACCGGAGAACCCGGAGGAAACCCAAACCGACATGGGGAGAACATGGAAACTCCACCCAGATTGGGATTCGAACCGGGAATCCCTAGCGCTGAGAGGAGAACATGCTAAACCACTAAACCACCGTGTGAACTCTACATCAGCAGTTATACCTTTATAACTTGATATCACTTTATACTGAAGATGGCGCTATGCAGACTTCATTGTCTTGGGGTTTTATGAATCTTTTATAATTTTAATGCGTTTAATAATTATAGTTGTTTTAAATATAAAGTTACCCAAATTAAAATAATATAAGGTGGCTAAGTGTCATCAGTCTATGCCCATCAGTTCCCCATGCCCATCCAGAGGAGAACGTTTCGGGCGCTGGGCAGATACACCCAGAACAGGGTGCCAATCAATCACTGGGAACACACTCACTCACACATACACACTCTATATGGGGCAATTTGGAGAATTTAATTAACCTTGACTAGGGATTCCCAGTTCGAATCCCAATCTGGGTGGAGTTTCCATGTCCTCCCCGTGTCCATGTGGGTTTCCTCTGGGTTCGTCCCACAGTCCAAAAACATGGATCAAGGTTAATTATTCATTCATTATCATCCACTTTAACCTCTATTAGGGTCGTGGGGGGGCGGGGTTCCCCATGTCCATCCAGGGGAGAACATTTCAGGCGCTGGGCAGATACACCCAGGACAGGACACCAATCTATCACTGGACACTCACTCACTCACACAGACACACTCTATATGGGGCAATTTGGAGAATTCAATTGACCTTGATCCATGTTTTTGGACTGTGGGAGGAAACCGGAGAACCTGGAAGAAATCCAGATGGGGATTCGAACTGGGAATCCCTAGTCAAGGTTAATTAAATTCTCCATATTGCCCCATATAGAGTGTGTATGTGTGAGTGAGTGTGTTCCCAGTGATTGATTGGCACCCTGTTCTGGGTGTATCTGGGAATCCCTAGTGCTGAGAGGAGAACATGCTAACCACTAAGCCACTGGTATTGGCATTATGGTAATAATAATAATACTAGATTTTTTCAACCAAAAGTTGAAGTGTATTTATGAGACGGTGGAGATGATGGAGATGCAGACGCCTCCATCTCAGATCATTCTGCTGTGAGTTGCAGGAATTAAATTCTGAACAATTTACATTTAAAATTCAACAAAATAACAAAGAAATCCACAGGAAAAAAATGCTTCTGTTGTCAGTAAAATAATAATAAATAATAAGGGTGGCACGGTGGCTTAGTGGTTAGCATGTTCTCCTCTCAGCACTAGGGATTCCCGGTTCGAATCTCCATCTGGGTGGAGTTTCCATGTTCTCCCCGTGTCTGCGTGGGTTTCCTCCGGGTTCTCCGGTTTCCTCCCACAGTCCAAAAACATGGATCAAGTCAATTGAGTTCTCCAAATTGCCCCATATAGAGTGTGTCTGTGTGAGTGAGTGTGTGTCCAGTGATAGATTGCCCCCCTGTCCTGGGTGTATCTGCCCAGAACCCGAAACGTTCTCCCCTGGATGGGCATGGGGAACCCCCCCCGTGACCCTAATAGAGGATAAAGCAGAAGATAATGAATGAATAATTAATAAGTTGAACAGCATTTTAAAAACGACTGAGTTCAGATTTTATTGGGTTTCACAAAATGTTCCAACGAATGTAAATAAGACAAAAGTATTAATTATGAAGATATTAAACAAACGAACGTTCCGCCTCACAGCTGTGAGTTCATCACACTAAATTAATCTTTTAATTAACTAATTATTAATATACAGTAACAGTCAAAAGTTTGGACATGTCTCCGTGTCCTCGGTTCCACGTTTCGTAAAGATGGACTTTGTAGTTCTACAATTCCACTCTGTAGTCCATCTGTTTGTGTTCTACAGTACATACTGTACGTCCCCTTTACTCTGTTCTAATGGTCAGAACCCCAATAGTACCCCCACAGAGCAGGTATTATTGGGTTGGGGCATTATTCCTATCCCAGCAGTGTCACTGAGGTGTTTAAATGAACCTCCAGCAGCACTGCTGCACTAAAACCCCCCTCACCACATCAGCGTCACTGCAGAACTGACCAGAAACAATCCACCACCCAAATGATACCTGTTCTGTGATGCTCCTGACCAACAGAGAACAGAGAACCAACAGAGAACCAACAACAAGAACACAGATGGACTACAGTCTGGAATTATTAAACTACAAAGTCCATCTGTATGATAAGTGGAGGACATAGGGGGCGTGTCCAAACTTCTGAGACTGTAATATTAAAAAAAACTGTTAGATTTTTCTGTTTAAGCTAAAAGTATGTGACCAACTTCCCGTCATGCCACCAGTCAGTCCACGTAATGCGGTTCTAGAGCCTTTCCTCTGATCGAATTGTCTCATGTTTGTGTCTCTATCTCATTCTTCTGTTGTCTTCCATTTTTTTCATGTTCTCATTTTCTTACCATGTTTTTTTTTTTTTCTTCATGTCATCTCATTTTCTGAAAACTCCTGACTTTCTCCGTTATCTCGTCATCGTCTCGCGTATCTCATTTAACGTGACAAAGGTTCTGTACATAATGAAGAACATAATGTGAAGAACAGACGTCTTTATGAAAACGTAAAACAAAAGCGGTGATAAAAATAGTTTCTTACAATTCTGTATTTATAAAGAGCTGACGACGTGAAGTTACACAAACGTCTATACAACGCTTAACAATTAAAAAAATATATAAAAAAAACACAAAAAAACATTGAAAGGAACGAATTGGAACTCCGATGTTAAACCACAGTGAGTCGTCTGATTCAGTGCTTTAGACCCAAAACCAGTTTACATCTCGTCTGAACTTAAGTTGTTGGATCATTAGAGGTCGTCTCGTTAACTTCAGCTACACCATCCATTCATTATCCTCTATTAGGGTCGTGGGGGGGGGGGGGGTTCCCCATGCCCATTCAGGGGAGAACATTTCAGGCGCTGGGCAGATACACCCAGGACAGGGCGCCAATCTATCACTGGACACACACTCACTCACACAGACACACTCTATATGGGGCAATTTGGAGAACTCAACTGACCTTGATCCATGTTTTTGGACTTTGAGAGGAAACCGGAGAACCCGGAGGAAACCTACAAGGACACAGGGGGAGAACATGGAAACTCCACCCAGATGGGATTCGAACCGGGAATCTCTAGTGCTGAGAGGAGAACATTAATTCATCCATCCATTATCTTCCGCTTTATCTCCCCGTGTCCACATGGGTTTCCTCCGGGTTCTCCGGTTTCCTCCCACAGTCCAAAAACATGGATTCAAGGTAAAGCGGCCGCTCTAAATGACCCCTTAAGGGCGGCACACTGGCTTAGTGTTTAACACATTCCAATCTGGGTGGAGTTTCCATGGTCTCATGTCTGCGTGGGTCTCCTCTGGGTCTCCTCCTCACAATCCAAAAACATGGATTTAAGGTAAATTAAATGCACTCAATTGCCCCATATAGTGTGTTTTTGTGAGTGTGTGTCCAGTGATAGATTGGTGTCCTGTCCTGGGTGTATCTGCCCAGCGCCCGAAACGTTCTCTCCTGGATGCCCCCCTCCGCGACCCTAATAGAGGATTAAATGATAGATAATAAATGAACGAATATTTTCAGGGTAAATTCAAATAACATGGCAGCACAGTGGCTTAGTGGTTTAGCATGTTCTCCTCTCAGCGCTAGAGATTCCTGGTTCGAATCCCAATCTGGGTGGAGTTTCCATGTTCTCCCCGTATCAGCGTGGGTTTCCTCCAGGTTCTCCGGTTTCCTCCCACAGTCCAAAAACATCCCCCCCCCCCCAGCGACCTTAATAGAAGATAAAGCGGATGATAATGAATGAATGAATTCAAATAACAGAATTTATGATCCTTGAGTTATTCAAATAAAAACGTCCAGGTTTCTACAATCTTCATTTTGTAGAATTCAAGGATCCTCTTTTCATTCATTATCTCCTGCTTTATCCTCTATTAGGGTCGCGGTGGGGTTCCCCATGCCCATCCAGTGGAGAACGTCTTGGGCGCTGGGCAGATACACCCAGGACAGGGTGCCAATCTATCACTGGACACACACTCACTCACACAGACACACTCTATATGGGGCAATTTTTGAGAATTCAATTGACTTGATCCATGTTTTTGGACTGTGGGAGGAAACCGGAGAACCCGGAGGAAACCCACGCAGACACGGGGAGAACGTGGAAACTCCACCCAGATAGGGATTCGAACCGGGAATCCCTAGCGCTGAGAGGAGAACATGCTAAACACTAAGCCACCGTGCCTTCAAGGACCTGATTTATAAAGAGCGTCACGTCTACTGAACCGTTATGATATTTAACTCTAAGCTGCTCACCATCTTCATCTTTCGTAAAGGCGTCCTCTACATGATGTGTCCTCTACATGATGTTGTGTCCTCTACATGATGTTGTGTCCTCTACATGATGTTGGCTCGTGGTTAGAACACTTTTTGCAGATTCATGAACTCGGTTCTTTATTTGAATGTTAATGGAACGCTGCAGATGTTCACAGATGTTCAGTCTGCTCCTCACACCTGATCATTCTGCATGTGCAGGTCAATCAGAGCTGTATTCTGCACGGTTGAGTTTAAACGTGCTGTGATGCCTGTATGGGAGAGCTGAGGGAGAGCTGGACGTTGGTCACTTGCTGCTGGGTTCAGGAGTGACCGCTGACTCAGAAGAACCGTTCTGCTTAGAACCGTCTTCTGAAACAGAGAGAAAAAACAAACAAACAATGTGTTTAATGATAATGCATTACATCTAAGACTTCTGTATCTTTGGCTATTACACACACACACACACACACACACACACACACACAGACACCACAGAGACAGACACACACAAACAGAGACACACACACACACACACAGAGACAGACACACACAAACACACAAACAGACACACACACACACAGAGACAGACACACAAACACACAGACACACACACACACACACAAAGAGACAGACACAAACAGACAGACACACACACACAGACAGACAGACACACACACAGACAGAGAGAGACACACACAAACAGACAGACACACACACACACACACAAACAGACAGACACACACACACACACACACAGACAGACACACAAACAGACAGACACAGACACACACAGAGACAGACAGACACACACAGAGACAGACACACACACACAGAGATATACACACACACAGACAAAACACACACACAGACAAAACACACAATGATACATAAACAAAGATACACAGACACACACACACACAGACAAAACACACAATGATACATAAACAAAGATACACACACACACACACAGACAAAACACACAATGATACATAAACAAAGATACACAGACACACACACACACACACACACACAGACAAAACACACAATGATACATAAACAAAGATACACACACACAGACAAAACACACAATGATACATAAACAAAGATACACAGACACACACACACACAGACAAAACACACAATGATACATAAACAAAGATACACAGACACACACACACACACAGACAAAACACACAATGATACATAAACAAAGATACACAGACACACACACACACACACACACAGACAAAACACACAATGATACATAAACAAAGATACACAGACACACACACACAGACAAAACACACAAAGATACATAAACAAAGATACACAGACACACACACACACACAGACAAAACACACAATGATACATAAACAAAGATACACAGACACACACACACACAGACAAAACACACAATGATACATAAACAAAGATACACAGACACACACACACACAGACAAAACACACAAAGATACATAAACAAAGATACACAGACACACACACACACACACAAAGATACATAAACACAGACACACACACACACACACAAAACACACAAAGATACATAAACAAAGATACACACACACACACACACACAGACAAAACACACAAAGATACATAAACAAAGATACACAGACAAAACACACAAAGATACATAAACAAAGATACACAGACACACACACACACACAGACAAAACACACAAAGATACACAGACACACACACAGACAAAACACACAAAGATACATAAACAAAGAGACAGAGACACAGACACACACACACAGACAAAACACACAAAGATACATAAACAAAGATACACAGACACACACACACAGACAAAACACACGAAGATACATAAACAAAGATACACAGACACACACACAGACAAAACACACAAAGATACATAAACAAAGACACACAGACAAAACACACAAAGATACATAAACAAAGACACACAGACACACACACACACAGACAAAACACACAATGATACATAAACAAAGATACACAGACACACAGACACACACACACACACAGACAAAACACACAATGATACATAAACAAAGATACACAGACACACACACACAGACAAAACACACAATGATACATAAACAAAGATACACAGACACAGACACAGACATAAACACACACACACACACACACACAAAACACACACAATGATACATAAACAAAGATACACAGACACACACACACACACAGACAAAACACACAATGATACATAAACAAAGATACACAGACACACACACACACACACAGACAAAACACACAATGATACATAAACAAAGATACACAGACACACACACACACACACACAGACAAAACACACAATGATACATAAACAAAGATACACAGACAAAACACAATGATACACACACACACAGACAAAACACACAATGATACATAAACAAAGATACACAGACACACACACACACACAGACAAAACACACAATGATACATAAACAAAGATACACAGACACACACACACACACACAGACAAAAACACACATAAACACACACAGACAAAAGATACACAGACACACACACACACACAGACAAAACACACAATGATACATAAACAAAGATACACAGACACACACACACACAGACAAAACACACAATGATACATAAACAAAGATACACAGACACACACACACACACACACACACACACACAGACAAAACACACAATGATACATAAACAAAGATACACAGACACACACACACACACACACACACACACACAGACAAAACACACAATGATACATAAACAAAGATACACAGACACACACACAGAAACATGTCAATACTTAATTTTAAAATTTAAAACTCAGAAACATCTTTTATAAAGTAAATGAAATTGCACAGAGTGAGACAGATCTGCAGGTCTCACCTTTCTCCTTCTCCTGTGATTCCTCTGCTGCAGTCTTATCTGCTCTGAAGAAGATACGTGCACTGCTGAGGGAGAAGTGCAGCAGCTCAAACTCCTGTAACACACACACACACACACACACACAACACACACACACAGAGTTAAAGCTCTGCCTTTAATCCACTAAACATAACCACCAATGAAAGCAGGTTAAATACTGATGACAATAAATACAACACATTTGGTCATTTATTGGACGCTTTTATCCAAAGCGACTTACAAGGTGAGCACAGGGTTCATCACAACATCCCTGGAGCAATGAGGGTTAAAGGTCTTACTCAAGGACCCACACTGGTAACTTCAGTGGACCTGGGATTTGAACCCCCAACCTTCAGATTGATAACCCAACACCCAAACCACTGAACTACCACCCCCACCAACACTGACTTTAAACCCAAACACACCTCTGCTCTTGTACTTTTGGACAATTCACCATCCAACAATAAATTCGGCCTGGTTTTCTGTTAACAGCATGGCTTGATGGGGCAACCTGGATTTACATTGCCATAATTACACAATGCAGGTGGCACATGCTTAGTGATTAGCATGTTCTCCTCTCAGCACTAGGGATTCCCGGTTCCAATCCCAATCTGGGTGGAGTTTTCCATGTTCTCCCCGTGTCCGTGTGGGTTTCCTCCAGGTTCTCCGGTTTCCTCCCACAGTCCAAAACATGGATCAAGGTCAATTGAAATCTCCAAATTGCCCCATATAGAGTGTGTGTGTGAGTGAGTGAGTGTGTGTCCAGTGATAGATTGGTGTCCTGTCCTGGGTGTGTCTGCCCAGCGCCTGAAACGTTCTCCCCTGGATGGGCATGGGGAACCCCACCACGACCCTAATAGAGGATAAAGCGGAAGATAATGGATGGATGGATGATTACACAAGGTGCCATTCTAAAAGTTCACCTTTAAACCAAAAGTTAGGACACGCCTCTTTTCTGCTCCACTTATTGTCCATGTTCTCAGTTCCACTTATAGTAAAGATGGACTTTGTAGTTCTACAATTCCACTCTGTAGTCCATCTGTTTGTGTTCTACAGTATATACTGTTAGTCCCCTTTACTCTGTTCTAATGGTCAGAACCCCAATAGTACCCCCACAGAGCACAGAACCAACCTGCAGGTAGATATCTAATCTCTTCTGAGTTAGGTTCATGGTCTGCATGAGCTTCTCATCCTGGTTGGTGGCCTGAACGTTCTGCTCTTTTACGACGGCGCTCATCTCCTTCATGTATTTATCTCGGACGGCCTGGAACCAGTGCAAAGAGTCGAACTCCTGATACTGATCCAGCAGCTTTAAGATGTACGCGACCCCTGAAAGAGAGGAATGAATAACATCAATAAGCTTTCATTTAAAAGCATTACAGCAGATACACCCAGGACAGGACGCCAATCCATCACAGGTCACACACTCACTCACACAGAATCACTCACAGACACACTCTATATGTGTGTGTGTGTGTGTGTGTGTGTGAGAGAGTGTGTCCAGTCCAGATTGGTGTCCTGCCCAGCGCCTGAGACATTCTCCCGTGGATGGGCATGAGGAACCCCCACCACGACCCTAATAGAGGATAAAGCGGAAGATGAAAAGAGGATCCTTGAATTCTACAAAATGAAGATCGTAGAAACCTGGATGTTTTTATTTCAATAACTCAAGGATCATAAATTCTGTTATTTGAATTCATTCATTCATTCATTATCTTCCACTTTATACTCTATTAGGGTTGCGGGGGGGGGGGGGGGGGGGGGGGTTTCCCCATGGCCATCCAGAGGAGAACGTTTCGGGTGCTGAGCAGATACACCCAGGACAGGACGCCAATCTATCACTGGACACTCACTCACTCACACAGACACACTCTATATGGGGCAATTTGGAGAACTCAATTGACTTGGTCCATGTTTTTGGACTGTGGGAGGAAACCGGAGAACCCTGAGGAAACCCACATGAACACGGGGAGAACATGGAAACTCCACCCAGATTGGGATTCGAACCAGGAATCTCTAGCGCTAAGAGGAGAACATGCCAACCACTAAACCACCGTGCCGCCTTGTTATTTGAATTTTCCCTGAAAATATTTGTTCATTCATTCATTATCTATCGTTTAATACTCTACTAGGGTCACGGAGGGGGGCATCCAGGGGAGAACGTTTCGGGCGCTGGGCAGCTACACCCAGGAGAGGACACCAATCTATCACTGGACACACACACACTCACACAGATACACTCTATATGGGGCAATTTGTAGAATTCACTTGAGCTTGATCCATGTTTTTGGACTGTGGGAGGAAACCGGAGAACCCGGAGGAAACCCATGCGGACACGGGGAGAACATGGAAACTTCACCCAGATTGGGATTCGAACCGGGAATCCCTAGCGCTGAGAGGAGAACATGGTAAGCGTGCCCAAGATCAAACTATAAACTTAGTTATGGTGTTGGGTTGTCAATCTGAAGGTTGGGGGTTCAAATCCCAGGTCCACTGAAGTTACCAGTGTGGGTCCTTCAGTGAGACCCTTAACCCTCATTGGTTCAGGGATGTTGTGATGAACCCTGTGCTCACCTTGTAAGTCGCTTTGGATAAAAGCGTCTAATAAATGACCAAATGTATAAACTATATTATCAGTCTGGGCGGCACGGTGGTTTAGTGGTTAGCATGTTCTCCTCTCAGCACTAGGGATTCCCGGTCGAATCCCCATCTGGGTGGAGTTTCCATGTTCTCCCCGTGTCTGCGTGGGTTTCCTCCGGAGTTTGCATGTTCTCCCCGTGTCAGCAAGGGTTTGCTCCGGGTTCTCCGGTTTCCTCCCACAGTCCAAAAACATGGATCAAGTCAATTGAGTTCTCCAAATTGCCCCATATAGAGTGTGTCTGTGTGAGTGAGTGTGTTCCCAGTGATAGATTGGCGTCCTGTCCTGGGTGTATCTGCCCAGCGCCTGTAACGTTCCCCCCTGAATGGGCATTTATTCCATCCATCTTCCGCATTATCCTCTATTAGGGTCGGGGGGGGGGGGGGGGGGGTTCCCCATGCCCATTCAGGGGAGAATGTTTCGGGTGCTGGACAGATACACCCAGGACAGGGAGCCAATCTATCACTGGAGACACACTCACTCACACAGACCCCGTGGGAGGAAACCGGAGAACCCGGAGGAAACCCACGCGGACACGGGGAGAACGTGGAAACTCCACCCAGATTGGGATTGGAACCGGGAATCCCTAGCGCTGAGAGGAGAACATGCTAAACCACTAAGCCACCGTGCCGCCTGGGCATTTATTATTTCTTTAAATCCAATTAAAACATATTTCCAATGATATTCCATCCAATAGCATTAAAATAAAAGAACCTGAACCCCATCCACTGCTTTTTTTTGTCACAGGACACACTTACCCATAGCAAAGCCGTCGTCTGTGAAAGCAGCTCCACTTTTGTTTTTTTTGTTCAGCTTCTCCTTGCAGCTGATGGAGTGCTCCACGAAATTTACCGTCTGAAAGAGAAAACGAGTTCGTAACTCAACATCCACCTCCAAGAGGTTAGGACACAAGGTTTCCAGATGTGCAGGATGCTGAGAGAAGATGCAATGAGGGTTAGGGTTCTGGCTTAAGGGCCCACGTTGTTAACTTCAGTGAACTTGACATCACAACCTTCAGGATGATCGCTCCACACCTTCACCACTGAGCTACGTCACCCCAGAGGAAAATACAGAACCTAGGGCTACAACAACGAATCGATAAAATCGATAAAAATCGATTATCCAAAGTATCGATAATGGATTTCCATTATCGATTCATTGGGTTGCGCGATTTCCGAGTTACTCGCGATGTCGTAACCGCTTACGTCACCTGCAGCGTTTCAATAACGCTGGAAAATAATAGAGGGTTGAACAGAACGAGGCGGAGTCCATTAGCGTCTGCTAAATGATTAAAAGTAAATGTAAAGACATGAAAAAAAAGAGAGAGAGAGAGAGAGGAATTCATCAAGGAACTCCACACAACAGTCGAGATACAGCACCCCAGAGCAATGAGGGTTAGGGTTCTGGCTTAAGGGTCCATGTTGGTAACTTCAGTGAACTTATGTCACAACCTTCAGGATGATCGCTCCACACCTTCACCACTGAGCTACGTCACCCCAGAGGAAAATACAGAACCTAGGGCTACAACAGCGAATCGATAAAATCGATAAAAATCGATTATCCAAAGTATCGATAATGAATTTCCATTATCGATTCGTTGGGTCGCGCGATTTCCGAGTTACTCGCAATGTCGTAACCGCTTACGTCACCTGCAGCGCTTCAATAACGCTGGAAAATAATAGCGGGTTGAACAGAACGTGGCGGAGTCTCGTTGATACAAGTTGATAAATCGTAGAAATGAAACACAGCCAACGCAGAAAACAAGCTCCGGCTTAATTCCAAACTGCGGGAGCTTCACACTGCACACAAATAAAGAACGTGGAACGTGCAGCTCTGTGAACATGAACGAAGCAGCATGGTGATGATCCACCACCTGAAACTAAATGAGGATGATGAGGATGAAGCTCAACAGCAGATAAACTACAACATCCCGAGGTTCTTTAGTTCTGAAGTGAATCAACGTCACACTGTGAGACCGGCAGAGCAGCTTCATGCTGTATTTGGTTGTTAACTCGATAATAACAGCGATGGAGAACGTGTCTTAACGTCCGTTATACGAATACGTCCGTATTTCCCGGGACATGTCCGTATGTCACGTCCTGTCCCGGTTTATTTTTTAAAGTGAGGAAATGTCCTGGTTTTTAGTGGATCAACAGCAGCACACCGCAGGGGAGCGGGGGATTGACGTGCACACAGCGCAAGTGTGTAACATTATTGCGTAACATTATTGTATCGTATTTCATTTTTGTATCGTAATGTATTATAACAGCGTAACATTATTGTATCGTATTTCATTATATTAGGGGTGAGCTGCAATATTCGCTGATTCGACGATTCGATTCGGAGAACCGTAGTCGACTATGAACCTCATAGTCGAATGTACCATTTTGACCACATGGGGGAGCCCATGGCTGCTGCTAAGCATTAGTTTGTACATGAAATGTCTTTGTTTTCGTTATATATATAGCCTTTTGTCAAATAAAACTGTTTTAGGTTTTTCCTTTGAAATGGAAAGTCCAAAACGGGGATCCCATTTACGGTGCTCTAGAAAAACAAGTAAAATATAAAAAAAAAAAATCTTTTTTAAAAACCACGCTTATAGCGCCATCTTGTGGTGAAATTTTAACTGATTCGACTATCAGTCGACTACCTGTATAGGGAAAATCTGACGAATCAGATTCGACTATGAAAATCCTTAGTTGAAGACACCCCTAGTGTTTACATAAGAGCCCCCCCCCCCATTTGGAGTTCACTTTTGTTATTAAGTGAGGGATGTTTAGATGATACATTATTTCTTTCATTGTGCTTTTTTATTAATTACAGGAAATGTTCTTCCGCTTTATCCTCTATTAGGGTCGCGGGGGGGGGGTTCCCCATGCCCATCCAGGGGAGAATGTTTCGGGCGCTGTGCAGATACACCCAGGACAGGACAATCTATCACTGGACACACACTCACTCACACAGACACACTCTATATGGGGCAATTTGTAGAATTGACCTTGATCCATGTTTTTGGACTGTGGGAGGAAACCGGAGAACCCGGAGGAAACCCACGCGGACACAGGGAGAACATGGAAACTCCAGCCAGATGGGGATTCGAACCGGGAATCCCTAGTGCTGAGAGGAGAACATGCTAACCACTAAACAACCATACCGCCTTGAATAAAATTACTATATATAATACTATACTACAGAATAATTTTACTGAAAAACATCCATCTTTGGATAAAAGCGTCTGATAAATGATTAAATGTAAATCTAAAGATATGGGAAAAAAATTATTTATCCGATTCATCGATTAATCAAAAAAAATAATCGACAGATTAATCGATTATCAAAATAATCGTTAGTTGCAGCCTTAACAGAACCCGAAGAAACTCACTAAAGGAGGAACGATCATGTAGAAGTTCCTCAAGTGCATGTTCTTCACACTGCGGAACTCCGGGGCGAACACTCCCACCAGCATCTTGAAGTACTCCGTTCCTTCAGCAGAGTTGCTGGTTAGATCACTCAGCACGCCGTCAAGGAGACTGAAAGCAGACGATTATATGTCATTGCTAATCTGAATGGTTCGCAGTTCGTCTTTCGATTAAAATAAAGGTGAAGTGACCAAAGCACCTGGCTGCTTTCTGAGTTTCCTCTGAAAGACCTTCTTCCTTAACCAGCTCCTCAAAGTTCACAATGTCTTCCAGATCAGGGACAAATCTAAAAAAAAGGATATTACCATTAATCATCTGAACAAACGAGGGAGGTTCCGTTACACTGCTTGGGTGCCAGGACATTTTATATACACTGTACGGACAAAAGGACAGAGACGTCTACATCTGCAGGAGCACGTCCAGCTTCCAATATTTTAAAAACACACCTGCGAATGTTTAACCCTTTATCCAGCATTTATAGATGCTGAATTCAGATACTAAATGTTTAGGGGTGAGCTGCAATATTCGCTGATTCGACGATTCGATTCGGAGAACCGTAGTCGACTATGAACCTCATAGTCGAATGTACCATTTTGACCACATGGGGGCGCCCATGGCTGCTGCTAAGCATTAGTTTTTACATGAAATGTCTTTGTTTTCGTTATATATATAGCCTTTTGTCAAATAAAATCATCCTAATTTCTAGAAAAAAAAGAAAAAACAAAAACAAAAAAAAAAGGGTTTTTTTGTTAGAAAAACAAGTAAAATATAAAAAAATATATATTTTTTTAAAAACTACACCCTTAGCGTCATCTTGTGGTGAAATTTTAACTGATTCGACTATCAGTCGACTATAGGGAAAATCCGACAAATCAGATTCGACTATGAAAATCTTTAGTTGAATACAGCCCTAAAATGTTAAAAGAGGGATCCCGTAATTTTCATTTTGATTATTTCATCCATCCATTATCTTCCGCTTTATCCTTTATTAGGGAGGGGGGTTCCCCAAGCCCATCCAGGGGAGAACGTTTCGGGTTCTGAGCAGATACAGCCTGGACAGGACGCACTCACCTACACACACACACACACTCTATATGGGGCAATTTGGAGAATTCAATTGACCTTGATCCATGTTTTTAGACTGTGAGAGCAAAACAGAGAACCCGGAGGAAACCCATGGGGACACAGAGAGAACATGGAAACTCCAGGTTCGAATCCCAATCTGGGTGGAGTTTCTCCCCATGTCCGCATCGGTTTCCTCCTTTATATAGTTTATAGTTTGAGACTGGGCTGGCTTAGTGGCTTAATGGTTGGCATGTTCGAATCCCAATCTGGGTGGAGTTTCCATGTTCTCCCCGTGTCCGCATGGGTTTCCTCCGGGTTCTCCGGTTTCCTCCCACAGTCCAAAAACATTGATCAAGTCAATTGAATTCTCAAAATTGCCCCATATAGAGTGTGTGTGTGTGTGTGTGAGTGTGTGCCCAGTGATCGATTGGCGTCCTGTCCTGGGTCTATCTGCCCAGCACCTGAAACATTCTCCTGGATGGACATGGGGAACCCCACCGCGACCCTAATAGAGGATAAAGTATTTTTTTTATTCTGTCCCATGTCATGGTCTTTAACTGCACAGTAAAAGATCGCATGTGCAAAAAAACAGTAAAGTGCAGCTTTTATTCTCCGGTGCTGTTTAACAGCTGCGTAGTCGAATGCATGGTTTTAACAAAATAAAGATTCCCAACAGTGATATAGTTGAGAGTGTGGGTTTAATGCAGTGCTTCTCAAATAGTAGGGCGGGGGGAGGCGCATAACAAAATATCACAGAGCAAGTGATATTAAGTGTACTGAACAAACCCTCAAGAGACGACATGGAGAAATATTTAACAGAGATGGAGGAGATATTAAGAGCAACAAAAGTCCACCGAAATTTAAAACGAGGAAATTTGTCGAATTGATGTAGCGCTTGGCTTCACTGTAACTGAGGTGGAGACGACGAAAGACCGGCGTGTCTTCTGTGTCTTTAAATGTTGGCAGTGGACAGCGTGAAGCCAAATAAATGAAGGCGTCACTTAAAGACATTACACCCGATCACGCTGATAACTTTAAAAAACAAAAAGAAAAACAGCACAAATCGTTGTATTCATTTTAGTTTTGTAGGTCAAAGTGTTAATAAATTGAGCACCTGAATTAATATTGCTGATGAATTTGAATTTATTATTATTTATTAATTTTATATCATTTCATTTTTCAGTATCAAATGCCAGTCAGTTCAAAAATGTTTCTCGTTTAAATAAGGATTTCATTCGTTTCTGTTACAAACTAAAAAACAAAGTTAATAAAATGATTCTTTGTTCTAAGTTGATCTATATTTCTTTCTTTTTCGTTTTCTTTATTGTTAATAAGGAGACATTGTTATAAAAGAGCTGTACTTAAAACAAACTTATAGACAAATCATACTATAGTGGGCGTGTAAAAATACTTTTTCATCCCATTTTGTCATGGGGGGGGGGGCGCAAAAAGTTTACTTCTTCCTAGGGGGGGTTTAACAGAAAATAATTGAGAAGCACTGGTTTAATGAAATGTGAGTGTGTACCTGATGGCACTGCTGCAGCAGTGGAGGCCTCCTGAGCGGATCATCCGTACATATCCCATAGCATTGCCTAAAAGATTACAGACACACGGGATAAACGATTGGTTTTACAAATTAATGCAATATTTAACATAAGAACTGAATACCATTAACACAGCAGGGTTTGGTTTACACTCCAAAAGTCCAAAAACATGGATTCAAGGTCAATTGAATTCTCTAAATTGCCCCATATAGAGTGTGTCTGTGTGAGTGAGTGTGTGTCCAGTGATAGATGGCATCCTGTCCTGGGTGTATCTGCCCAGCGCCCGAAACATTCTCCCCTGGATGGGCATCGGGATTCCCCCCTCCGCAACCCTAGTAGAGGATAAAGCAGAAGATAATGGAAGGATGATTTACAATTAAAGATCATAAATTCATTCCCCCTGTGACCTTAGCCACATGTTTTTTCTTTGTCCTGCACTAAAAGGTTTTTGGACGGGTTATTTTACTATAATGTCCACTGTTCTTGGAGTTCAGGAACAACCTTGTGCACTAATTGCTATATTTGGGGTTTCAGACTGCTCTTTCGCACTTGGCACTAGGGGTGAGCTGCAATATTCGCTGATTCGACGATTCGATTCGGAGAACCTTAGTCGACTATGAACCTCATAGTCGAATGTACCATTTTGACCACATGGGGGCGCCCATGGCTGCTTCTAAGCATTAGTTTTTACATGAAATGTCTTTGTTTTCGTTATATATATAGCCTTTTGTCAAATAAAATCATCCTAATTTCTAGAAAAAAAAAAAAGAAAAAAGGTTTTCTTTTGTTAGAAAAACAAGTAAAATATTTAAAAATATATATTTTTTAAAAACTATGCTTATAGCGCCATCTTGTGGTGAGCTTTTTAACTGATTCGATTATAACTGATCAGTCGACTATAGGGAAAATCTGACGAATCAGATTCGACTACGAAAATCTGTAGTTGAATACAGCCCTACTTGGCACTATGCAAAGCGGCATTATAGCTTTTACATCCTTATTAG
The DNA here is from genome assembly GCA_019802505.1 of Corydoras sp. C115. NCBI lineage: Eukaryota > Metazoa > Chordata > Actinopteri > Siluriformes > Callichthyidae > Corydoras > Corydoras sp. C115. The sequence goes on from JAFMOC010000121.1 coordinate 51,851, forward strand.
CAAGACGCTGCTTATTGTTACTTTGGAAATCTACCAAGCCCCCTTCTATTTCTTACTGGCTGAGGGATGTCATGCTTTTTTTAAAATTAGAGAAAATAAGGTAAACACAAAGAGGGTGCACAGATAAATTTTTCCAGAAGTGGCAGCCTTTATATCATATTGTTCCAACTTAAAAATATTACCTGGTTAAATGTGTGCCTCCATACAAGTGTTGTGGCTTTTCTGTAGCTATTGCTGTTGGCAATGTGCGTGTTGGTTGTGGTGAGCTGGGATGGGGGTACACTTTTGTTTTTGTGTGTGTTCTATTATAAAACTTGGTTGATGTGTGGTGGAAAAATGGGGAAAGTTATGAAGGTATTCTGTATATAAATGTGATGTTGTATTGTGCTTACTTTCACTTTCTCCTAATAAAATATTTTTGAAAAAAAAAAAAAAAAGATCATAAATTCAAAGCTCTTACCTATCTGACTGATGAGCTGTCTGAACTGGTCCAGGTAACTCTGACCATCTGGGGTGATCCCCAGTTTCCTGATACCACGGTTAAACTTATCGGCTCTGTCGAAGGGATACTGCAAACGTGAACGAGAAACACAGTAAAAACCCAATATGTGTATTCATGTTTTTTTTGTATTTGTGTATATAAATTGTGTATTTAAGAGTGTATTTTTTTTAAGAAACTACTGAAGACGCATCTTTTTAAGAAATACCTGTTGTAGGGGGAAAAAAATTATAAATAAATTTAAAAAAAAAAAATTTAGTTTTAAAATATTTTAAGAAATGGGGGGAGTGCAGCATCATATAACGATCAGGTTCGATGATTTTGCAGTGTAGTTGGTTTTCTTCAAAACTACCGACTTGTGGAGTTCTCATTTGTAAGTCGCTTTAAATAAAAGCGTCTGCTGAATGATTAAATCAGTGCTTCTCAAAAAGTGGGGCACGCCCCCCTGGGACGGCGCAGTGTGGTGCATGGGGGGGGGGGGCGCATAACAAGAAATCACAGAGCAAGTGATATTAAGTGAACTGAACAAATTCGTTTTTGTTACAAACTAAAAAACAAAGTTAATAAAATGATTCTTTGTTCTAAGTTGATCTATATTTCTTTCTTTTTTGTTTTCTTTATTGTTAATAAGGATACATTGTTATAAAAGAGCTGTATTTATAACAAATTTATAGACAAATCATACTACAGCGGGTGTGTAAAAATACTTTTTCACCCCATTTTTGATAAATTTGGGGGGATAAATCATGTGTGGGGGGCGCAAAATGTTTTCTTCTTCCTAGGGGGTGCTTAACAGAAAATAATTGAGAATCACTGGACTAAATGGAAATGTTCGCCCCTCTTTTGGCTCCTTATGTAATTGATCTCACTCATCCATCCATTATCTTCCGCTTTATCCTCTATTAGGGTCGGGGGGGGGGGGGGGGTTTCCCTATGCCCATCCAGGGGAGAACGTTTCGAGCGCTGGGCAGATACACCCAGGACAGGACGCCAATCTATCACTGGACACACACTCACTCACACTCACACAGACACACTCTACTATATGGGGCAATTTGGAGAATTCAAATTGACCTTGACCATGTTTTTGGACTGTGGGAGGAAACTAGAGAACCCGGAGGAAACCCACGCAGACATGGGGAGAACATGGAAACTCGACCCAGATTGGGATTCGAACCGGGAATCCCTAGTGCTGAGAGGAGAACATGCTAACCACTAAGTGACCCTTCTATTTAAAATGTTTCCTAGCTTAAATCTCTTCTAATGACTGGATACCTTTTCACCCTCCTCTGTATCTGCTGCTGAAAATGTGAATTTCCCCATGTGGGACAAATAAAGGTTTATCTTATCTTATAACAAGAAAGGAGCTCTCAAGATGTGCCATATGTCGGCGTCAAAAAGGGAAAGCTGGTGAACAAAAGATGGCAGATTTGCCACTGGAGAGAATCCTGCCGGACGTCCCTCCCTTTACTAACGTGGGATTAGACTGTTTTGGGCCAATTGAAGTTCGGCGAGGACGAACCATCATCAAAAGGTATGGACTTCTTTTGACTTGCATGTCTAGTAGAGCAATGCATTTAGAAGTTGCATACTCTTTGGACACTGATTCATGCTTTCATGCTTTGAGAAGATTTGGATGCAGGAGAGGTCATTACATTTACATTTGGTCATTTATTGGACGCTTTTATCCAAAGCGACTTACATGGTGATCACAGGGTTCATCACAACATCTCTGGATCAATGAGGGTTAAGGGTCTCGCTCAAGGACCCACAACTTCAGTGGACCTGGGATTTGAACCGCCAACCTTCAGATTGATAGCCCAACACCCTGACCACTGAGTTGGCGCTCCCTCGTGGGTCAGGTGAAGCATATCAGGTCTGACGATGGGACTAACCTGGTGGGGGCCCATAAGCAGCTTACTTTGCAACTGCGAGTCTCTGAATAAATCTTTTTCTAAGTGGTAAAGCTGAGGTCACGGGTAAAACCCAGAGATGTTTTTACCACTACACTTTGGATGAAAGCGTCTGCTAACCTTTCAAAGGTCAATTATATCAAACATATATTTATCGTCTGATGGAGCTGAATCCGCATTCCCTCAATAAATTAAGACATTCTTGGGAGGAGGAATTGGGCTCTGGCTTGCCAGATGGATTGTGGGAAAGGGCTTTTGAGAATGTGCGTTTCAGCTCACCTTGTGCCAGACACCAGTTGATTCAGAGTTCATCGCCCCAAAGCTCAGTTGGCTAGATTCTATCCTGGGACAATCACTGATCGGTGTGACAGATGTGCCACGTCTCCTTGCAATTTAACCCATATGTTTTTTTCTTGCCCTGTTATTCGTAAATTTTGGTCTGATTATATTGATGCAATGTCAAAAATTATTGGGGCTACTATTAAAATGTGCCCTATCATTGCCATTTTTGGACTCTGCTCACAGGCAGACTCACTTTTGGGGGCTCAGTCAGATGTTGTTGCCTTTACGTCTTTGTTGGCAAGGCGACGTATTCTTTTACTTTGGAAATCTCCAAAATCACCCACAATCTCAATGTGGCTCCAGGACGTAATTTATTTTCTTAAATTGGAAAAAATTAGGTTTGCTTTGAAGGGAAACACCTCTAAGTTTTATTTAAAGTGGAATTCTTTTCTTTCTTACTTTGAGCAGCTTCAATCTATATCTTTCCCAACCAACTGATCCCCCCCCCTTTTTTTTTTATTTTTTATTTTAATGAAATAATTTTATTTTTAATTAATTAATTAATTTATATATATATATATATTTTTTTTTTTTTTTTATTTTTTTTTTTTTTTCTCTCTTTCTTCATTCTTGGTGGGTGGGTCTGGGTGGGGTGGGAAGGGAAAAGTGTAGGAAAATATAAAAAATGGGGGAAGAGGAGAAGAAAAAAAAAGAAAATAAGGAATGTGTGTGAAATATTCTGTGTGTATGTAAATATTCTGTTTTTCCTCAATAAAAAGATTTAAAAGAAAGAAAGCGTCTGCTCAATGATAAAATGTAATGGAAATGGAAGAGTAAACGGGGACCTTTTGATCCGTCTGGTCCTTGGTTTCCCTGAAAAAGCGGATGTCTTTGATGAGCCTGGACTTGATGTGCTCGTCGTACATGAACTGGCTGAAGATGTAGAACTTTTTCCGGAGAAACTGATATGTGAAATTCACCTGAGGAGAAAGACAGGGATATGAAAGCTTCGTCTGGTTGCTACGTGACGGTAAAACCTCCGAAGCAGAGCTCGTACGGTGGTGTTCATGATGCCGGTCCCGTGGGTGCGGATGGAGTTGGCGATGTGCCGGATGTTGATGGTGTTCAGGTGCTTGTTGTTGCTGGTCCTCTCGATGAAGATCTATCAAATATAAAGCATACAGACTCTACGTACGGTTTCATACACTGTAATAAATCGGGATGTTCAAATTCACCCCTACCTGGTTGTTCAGGTTGTAAAGGTAACGGGAGACAAAGACGTGAATGTTCCTCATGATCTCCAAAACATCAAGACCCTGAGAGGCAGTCATGGATAAATTCAGTATATAATGTAGGGGTGTCTTCAACTAAGGATTTTCATAGTCGAATCTGATTCGTCAGATTTTCCCTATAGTCGACTGATAGTCGAATCAGTTCAAATTTCAGCACAAGATGGCGCTATAAGCGTGGTTTTTAAAAAAGATATTTTTTTATATTTGACTTGTTTTTCTAACAAAAGAAAACCTTTTTTTTTGTTTTTCTTTCTTTTTCTAGAAATTAGGAGGATTTTATTTGACAAAAGGCTATATATAACGAAAACAAAGACATTTCATGTAAAAACCAATGCTTAGCAGCAGCCATGAGCGCCCCCATGTGGTCAAAATGGTACATTCGACTATGAGGTTCATAGACGACTACGGTTCTCCGAATTGAATCATCGAATCAGCGAATATTGCAGCTCACCCCTAATATAATGAAATACTATACAATAATGTTATACAGTCTAAATATAGAGATCCCACCTGTTCTAGAGTCTGGCTGGGGAGATGAGCCTCGGTCATAACAAGTCCGTAGCGTTGCGTAGCCAAGTTCCTCATCTCGCTGTACGTAGCCCAGTCATGAAGCGCCACAGTGGTCAGGTTGTAAAAGGTTTTATCTAGATAGTGCGTTACATAAGCTGCAAAAACAACAACCAGCAACTGTTATGTAAACTATGTATAAATGTATACACACACACACACACACACACACACACACACACACACACACACACACACACACACACACACACACACACACCTCATTATATCCCACTTAGTATATGATACGGACGGTGGCTTAGTGGTTAACACGTTCTCCTCTCAGTGCTAGGGATTCCCGGTTCGAATCCCCATCTGGGTGAAGTTTCCATGTTCTCCACATGTCCGTGTGGGTTTCCTCCGGGTTCTCCGGTTTCCTCCCACAGTCCAAAAACATGGATCAAGTCAATTGAGTTCTCCAAATTGCCCCATATAGAGTGTGTGTGTGAGTGAGTGTGTGCCCAGTGATCGATTGGTGTCCTGTCCTGGGTGTATCTGCCCAGAGCCCGAAACGTTCTCCCCTGGATGGGCATGGGGAACCCCACCGCGACCCTAATAGAGGATAAAGCGGAAGATAATGAATGAATGAATATATATATATATATATATATGAGGGCGGCGCGGTGGCTTAGTGGTTAGCATGTTCTCCTCTCAGCACTAGGGATTCCCGGTTCGAATCCCCATCTGGGTGGAGTTTCCATGTTCTCCCCGTGTCCGTGTGGGTTTCCTCCGGGTTCTCCGGTTTCCTCCCACAGTCCAAAAACATGGATCAAGGTCAATTGAATTCTCCAAATTGCCCCATATAGAGTGTGTCTGTGTGAGTGAGTGTGTGTCCAGTGATAGATTGGCGTCCTGTCCTGGGTGTATCTGCCCAGCGCCCGAAACGCTCTTCCCTGGATGGGCATGGGGAACCTCACCATGACCCTAATAGAGGATATATATATATATAATATATATTATATATAAAATATATTAATTTTATACCCAGGTTCTACACCATGTACAAAAATTGTGAGCCAATGCAATGAAATTTCGTTCTGCGTGCACTAAGTGTGTATATATATATATATATAAACAGACAAAACATGACAAAATTT